>JABCMJ010005414.1:0-19333 GCA_014822125.1 Arbutus unedo | reverse complement strand
ATAGATATATAAATATATATATATATATATAATTATAATTATAATATGTATACGTAAGCATATTTGTAATATGTATAATATATAACTATATTTATAAGTATGTACTTATAAGTATATATATTATACATATTATATAAATATATATACTATACGTAGTTGATTTTTAATATACGAAGAGAGAGCGAGATTGAGGAAGAGATCATAGAGCATACCTAATTGATTTTTGAAAATAATAAAAATTATTTTTAATTTTTTGTAAGTAAAACATCAACACAAACATGTTTTCTTCTCAAAAAACAGAAAATTCAGAAAATAAAAACAAAAAAATAAAATGGTTTCTAAAATGGCCTTAATTGTTTCAAAAATTTGTTGACATTTTAGAAATGGATCTTTTTATATAAGAATGTGTAACACCCCGATTTTCGGATATGTTAATATAAGAATAAAGTAAATAAAATTTTAAATGTTTCGTTTTAAAACATAGAGATTAATACAAATGATTGTTTCTTAACAAAATATATGAGTTCGAAAATAAAGTTATTTGTCAAAAAATACATCAAAAAGACTTTTCAAAGAAAGTCAGAGCAATTTCATAGCTAACTAGGTGAACCAAGACTCGACAGCGTCATCTTCTAGATAGGTATCTTCTTAGATCGAGTATTCGGGTTCCACTTCGTCTTCATCTGTACTTGGCATAAAATGTCAGGGGCAAAAAGAAAGATGCGCCATAAGTTGTGATACTCAATAAGAAGATCCTACCCTTCAAATTTCCTTTTTAATATTTGGAGTATCATGATGTGTAATTATGAATGAACAATATATCAAAAATGATAATAGGTAAGTACTGAAATAAAGTATCAAAATGTTAAGTCGCGTTTGATTGGTGATATCACTATATTCTAGATACCATCAGAGTTCTCAATTCAAGCAATTCAAGTATGACTAAGTCATATCACATTTCATCATTTTATCTCAATAGGGTATTCTCATCAGATAACGATCATGATCTCTTTACTAACCGCACTTCCCAACCACCATGCTCCCCAACCACCGTGATCCCGTACGTCATGTTCCCAATCGATATATTCAGCCTAAGCGTTATATACTCTCTTATCATGCCAACAACAAAACACGCCTAAAACACTTGACACCACTAGACTGAATAAAAAGCATGCTAAGTTCATATATAACTAAGCACGAGCATAATTTGGTTAAATGCATCACACGGCTAAATGTACAACTTGGGTAATATATGACTTGGGTACATCACACTCTGGTTTAGTCAAAGTTTCGGCTCAAGTCGTATCGCTCTCAATAACCAGAGATATTCTCATGAAGAACGTAATCACAATAATATCCAACATTCACAGTTTTCATAAGTTTTTAAAGTCGGGTATCTACGGAATACCCACATATTGATTATCAATTTTACATTCTATATTCACAAGTCCATATACAAAGATTTAGTTAAACATGCTTTCACGGTGATCAAGCCATTGATTGTCATAGCATAAACATACATCAACATAGCAAAACAAAGATAGCAAGATATATTTATGGACAATATTCTAACATGGTATGATAACATGACATAATGTAAGGTAACTAGTTTAAAACATGAAATTGAAATAGTTATCTAAGTATGTTTAAGTGTATTAGCATGGGTTAAGATTAAGTGGTCCTAGCGTCATAGGCATTGGAAACGTTTAGAGGTTTGCAAGTTCGTTTGAAACTAATCATCTAATTGCTCATACTAAGTTTATCCGATTGAACCTCATAGTTCTAAGACAAATTGGCTTTCAAGGGTGAAAGTCATCGGATGAGCTATTTAAGTTCATCCGGTTGAGTTTGGTGTGCACAAGGTAAAAGAAGTGGTCATAGGGTAGGGGTCATCCAGATGAATGATTTTTAGGTCATCCGGTTGGGGTTCATCTATCTTGAATTTCAGTTTGTTGTATTGCAAGATTAAGGCATTGGTTCAACTCCAAAGGTTCTATAACTTTACGATGACGTATTTTAATACGTTGGGAATACTTCTTATGAAGGGCTCGAGATTTGGAGGTGACTTTATATTGGTCAAAATATGGCGATAACAGACTTGATCGCAATCTGCTACAGTTTACTAAAATATTGATATACGGAGTTCTAAAAGTCCAATTGAGTTGGTTCAAATTGGAGATACAAAATAACATATTGACCTATCACCGTACCAAATTTGAGGTCATTCTGAGTCACGTAGCATTCACACGGTTGTTTTGAAGTTCAGATCTGTCTAAAATAGAAAAGTCCATTTACAGCAGTGAAGGTCACCCGGATGGGCTATCTATGGCCATCCGGATGGGATGTGTTTTCTACATAAAAATTGAGATACAACAATAGAGTTTATCCGGATGGGCTACGTTTGACCATCGGGTTGAGAAGGTTGTCTTCTCCAATTGGCAGGACTACTTCCTCCATTTAATCACTCCAAGTTTATACACATTCTCTAAACATTAAAATTGAGAGCCAAGGATTGGAAAACTTATATCTAGGTGATAAATAAAAATGAATTGGATTGATTTGGAAGTGGACAACAGCTCCAAATTTCATTTGTCAACTGGGTTTTCTCTTCCTCCTTCTTATTCCTCTGATTTTCTCACTCTTTGGCTCTCTCTCAATCTTAGGATAACACAACAACAGTGCATCAACACTGAAGACATGGGAGAGTATTTATAGGCAAAGATGGTAACTCATCCAACGTGTGAGAAACAATCATTGAAATCCAAAGGAGGAGAAACAAAGGAGTGGGGATCAAGGCTTCAGTTGCCATGGATGGGAGGGAGAAGACATGTATTGTAGGCTGAGTTGATGTCTGTTGTGGGCTAATGGTGAAGAGCATGAGTAGGAGGACATGGGTGATGTCATGGTGGAAGAAAATGTATAAGACTAGGAAGGCAATGTATATATATATATAACTAGTGACATATATACACACACATACGTATATGTAAATGGTTTAATTATGTATTTTAAACATAAAAATGCAAAATTTAAATTTAATTTTTTCAAAAATATTAATCTACGTTGAGATAATTTAAATAGTTCACACGAAATATGGGTTAAAAATAAGAAATATTTATTTATTATTGATTAATTTAAAATAGGTCCTTACAGGACATGTTCTCAAAACACCTCTTCAGACAAAGAGAATTTCTTCGTCATCTCTAGTTGATTTTTATCCGATAACAATCAAAACAAGTCCAAAATCTTAAATCAAACATGTAGATATGTTTATTTGGGAGAACAATTTAGCATTATCACAGGTATTGGTTTAGTTGCATTCAAGTCTTAATTTTTACTAAGCTCAAGGTAAATAAAAATACTTCTTTCTCCCTCATGTGTAAGGGTGAAACCTAATATTTTAATTACGTCCTACCCGTATAATACATGCGGACGAATTCTGAAATTTTGATAATTAAAATTCATTTTTGTTTTTATTATGATGAACAAGATCAAACTATATTCGTGAAGTGGTAGAGCTGGTAAAAAATTTCAAAATTCAATATTGGTTGTAAGAATTTTATTTTTAAAATTCTATATTGGCTGTAAAAAATTTCAAAATTTCAAAATGGTGGTACCTTTTCATAATATTAAAACAGTGTAAATATTTTTCAAATCTCGAAAACGGTACCGAGTTATTAATAAATTAGGACAACGTACTTCTGTTTTCTTTTCCTGGTCTCTACCCGAGAAACCCACCCCTGCGCTCCAGTCCAAAGTCTTAAATAGAACAGTTAATTAACCTCTTTTGTATAATATACTGAAACTGGAGGTGTTTCCTGTAATAGACTTGCACTATGTGTTCTTCAAATGCATCGTACGTTGTTTGTGGGGAGAATTTATAGGCTCTGAGAGTGCATATTCGTCAGCCAGATCGAGGAACGTAATTATACCGATGGAGCTTCCGCAGTTCCAGGAAGCGTCAGACTGCGACGTCTGCAAATGCAGCTTCAACGCCTTCAGACGACGGGTATTATTTCAACCATCGGTCCCCTGTATATCCTACCGTCTGTTTTGTTGCCGTCCTCGCATTTGTTGTTGTCTTTTGGTTTTTCTTTTATGGTATTTGTGGATATCGAGTCTGATCTGCTCTTAGTAATTTTACTTTCGTTCTCCATGTACCGATTCAATTCTATTGGCGCTTAGTCTGCAAGTCCTCCTTAAATTCTGATAGTCTACAATTGGGTTACTTTGAAGCCCTAAGTTTATAATCTTACTTTGGTTCTTATGTACCAATTCAATTCATAATTTTATGCTTGGACTGATCAGGTAACATATGAGCTCCAGCAAGTCCATGTCTGTAGTTATACATGTCCACTTCCCGTTCTTAATGGGTTTTTATTTGTTGCCATGTCATTTGATTACCAAGGAGGACTGGATCAAGCATTTGATTTATTTGATCGGCCTTGCTTTGAACTCCATGTAATGATCCCCAAGTGTAGATTCCGCACCCATGTTGCGCTTTTTATTTGAACAGCTGAAACAATTACAATTATCATATTTTCCTGCCAAATTAACTAATTTCATGTAAATGACCAAAATGGTAGTAATTATATCAAATTAAGCACAATAAATGACTATAAACTGACACCATTTATGTATTTATATGCATCGTTGTTTTTTCTATACTTTTAAAACTGAGTATTTTCGCGTGTCATAATATTTGTTTACATCCTTTGGAATACATGCAAAAATGCGAGGACACTTATAGCAACTACTGTACTTGTTGATTAGAATTGTGCCAAAAGGAAGGTTGTCAACTTGAACATTTGATGTAGAAAAATAACATCATGTGGTATATGTCCACAGTGTTAAATGTGTAGTTGTGGCTCTGCTATCCTCTTTCAATATGGGCATAAAAATCACCTATTGATATGAAAAATATAGGTCTAGCCTAGGAGCCTCCAGTGCTTTATGTCAGATTTTATACAGGACCCATGGTCCTAGGAAATCTAATCAGAGTAAGAGGGAAACCAATTCTCTCAGCTATTTATTGGCATGCTTATCCATCAATTTAGGTTTGATGGTGGTAGGAGAGTGGGCTGTCATTCCTGTTGAAGCATCCAACTCAAAACTAGAGGGAAACTAATTCTCTGAGCTATTTATTGCATGTTTCTCCATCAATTTAGGTTTGATGGTGATAGGAGAGTGGGCTATCATTCCTGTCGAAGCATCCAACTCAAAACCAATAGGTAATGAATGGAAAGGCTAGCCAGGCAACCCTTGACAGTCACATGTAGCATAGGAATCACAAGGAGACAAGGTGCACATAAGGCAAAAACAATGGGCAATGAATCAAGAGAGTCTTGTTTAGAAGCCTCTACAAGCGTAGTTCTGATACTGTGTTAAAATATTCAACTCAAAACTGATTGGCAACTAGTGGAAAGGCTGCCTATACTCATGTACTAGTTTGGGATGTAATAATTAATCAACTTGAGACAGACTTTAACAATTCCTATATGTCGCGTGATTATGAGTTTATCATGATCTCTTTGAGTTTATAATGATGACGAGTTGGCTTACCACATGAATGCCCTTTATGTAAGGGGTTTGAAGAACTCTTAAGTATGAGACTGTGGTTTGATTCGCAAGCACCAAGGGTCTGGATGAATCTGCCTACATGCTCTTACACATACCCCAGTTGCCCTCGAACGTGACAAATTTTGGAGCAGTTTATCCCTTAGGGAAAAGGGATTGAATGTCAAAAGAATGAATATAGGATAAAGCTTCTTTGGCTCGGTCTTGTTCAAGGAAAGCTTGAACTTCGACTAGCTTAATAAATTGTTGGTTTTGATCTAGTAAGTAAGGAATTTGTTCTCGGCAAGGCCAAGAATTTGGTCCACCTAATCAATGTTGTTGTTGGAACAAGGGGTGGATTAGGAGTCAAGAGGAGTCAGACTATTTTTGACGTATTTCAATCCATAAACTCCTATAGTTTGGATGTGTGAGAAACATCTTTGAACCCATTAGGGTTATTGGGAGTATTCTGAACCACAAGGTCCACTCCATCGTCTCCATAGCACAGATCTGTCGAAGCTCCACAACATGGATCTGTTGAAGCTCCACATTGTTTTGTTGTGGAACTTCTTGTTATCTGTTGTGGTTCTGTTGTGCATGTACCAACCATCACCTTTTGAGTGTGAGGCCTCCAGAATGAGAGATTTGTCAAGTTAAAGCTTGCTCCACCATTTCCATGCCCGAAAGAGTCTTACGGCTCTAAG
The DNA here is from genome assembly GCA_014822125.1 of Arbutus unedo. Classification (NCBI taxonomy): domain Eukaryota; kingdom Viridiplantae; phylum Streptophyta; class Magnoliopsida; order Ericales; family Ericaceae; genus Arbutus; species Arbutus unedo. Next base: position 13,073 of record JABCMJ010005414.1, on the reverse strand, counting down.
AATTTCACCTGCAGTCGTGGTAAAGCGATTTTACCACGGGAATAGGACCTTAGGTGTACAAAATTTGCATTGACTATAAGGAGAACTACCTTCCGGCAGAGGTGCCAAATTATTAGGGTTCAAATCTAAATCTAAATTGATACAAAAAATAGTATAATACAGACTAGTGCTTCAGTGAGGTAAGTAACAGTTAGTGGGGACATTGGGAAATCTTGCTGGATGAAAAAGCAAGGTATACAGTTGATTCTCTTGCAGGAATTTCCTCCTCAGTAAACTCTCCCTTGTGGGTGGCATTCTAACGAGGACCATGGCATTTTTTCTCTCTATGTAGAAATCTCTCTCTAAAAAAATGTCCTTTTTTATCCTCAAGGGATGACGCTCTTTTATACGCAACCTGGACAGCCTTATGGGATCTTGCCTTAGTATTGCTTCCCCTGACTGTGTAGGCGCAATACTCGTGATGCCAGCTGTACTCGGGCGGGTACTTTCCTGGAGAACTACACTCTAGCTATCCCTTACTCTTTAGCCACTAAATCATTACCCTAGCATTCCCTTAAAAGGGGATGTCTCGGTCTCAGCAAATAGTGCAAGAGAGGCCTCCTATGAAGAATGGGTACTCCAAAAATGGCACCGTACGAATACTAGGTACTGGTATGATACGGATACATCTTCGGTACGACAAAAACCATACCGGGTGCTTCGCAATCGTACTGGTACGTTTGCCTATTTTGGGTACGCGAGTAGTACGGTAATCGGTACGAAAATGGTACGTTAGTCGTTTTGTAAATTGTTTATAACAGGGGTACCGGAGCAAAATGTTAAAATTTTATTACAAATTTTGAAGAACCAAAAGTGTTATTATCTATGATATATATGTATATATATATAATACATATATATATAAAATACATACATAGATAATAGATAGACAGATTGATGGCTCAAACTCACAACTGCAAGCACCAAAAGTTTTATGTTGTTTTTTTTGGTAAAATAGGTTTATGTTTTATTTTATACAATGAAACATAGTAAAATAATAAAAATAAAATAAAGTAACATTGAAGTACCCAGCCGTACTCGTACTCTATTTTTTTGGAATTTTGCCGTATCCCGTACTTGTACTGTACCGTACCAGTGCTTCATGTCTTACAAGGGTCAAGGATCTTAGCTACCGTTTCAAAAATCCTTTATGCCTTTGTAGTTGAAAGTTGGTTTGACGTTTAAGAATCAATATGCGAAGTAAAGGTGGGATTATCATTTATTGTAGATTTTTTTGAAGCCTTTAGTTGCATTCGATTTGACGTTTAAGAAGCAATATGCGAAGTAAAGGTGGGATTATCATTTATTGTAGATTTTTTCGAAGCCTTTAGTTGCATTCACCAATCAAATTATTTGTGATAGTAGACAGTTCATTTCGGTGCCAATAATCTCAAATGCATCTATGATAGTCATCCAGTTGCCTGCATCATAGTTGTTAGAATCGTACAATTCACAATTGGTATTGCACAATTAGGTAGTCATCTATACAAATAAGTTGCACGGCTCAAAAATAGCTTTGAGTTGTAAGTCAATTGAAGAATCAAATCGGTTTGCTTCACTTTCGATTTGCTGTATTCCATTTTGGCTCCTTTTTTGCATTTTTTTTTTTTTGGTTGGACAAGGGGTTGAAATTAATTTTTTGAAGGTCTAAATAAGCCTAAAGACATTGAAGGCTTTGCTTGTGCTCTTAAAATTCACAATCTTACTTATTAGACCACATGATTATCAATTCATCATTTCAAACAAGATCGTCATTGGTCGAGGCCTTAAATTTTCACTCATACAATGTACTTTTCTCATCCAAATGCATAACTTTTCCATGTATTTTAGAAATCATGACCCAATAGGAGCAATTCACAATGAAAAGGACCGTTTTGATTCTTGATTCAATTCACGATTTGACAACTATGGCCCTCCTATCCATCATTTGTTGGTCAATACACGTCATACGCAGCTATTATATGCTACTTCATGGGACAATCACCTGAATTTGTATAGTAACTAACCAAGTTTGCAAAAAAATCCTCCTAGAACCCAATACAGTCGGGCATATCTTTCTTTTTTTGAATGTGTAGATGAAATCTGGTTTTCAATTTGTATATTCAAGCTTAATCAATATTTGTAAGATGACTCTTAAGCTTGGAAGCACGGATACGTATACGAGATACAGATACGGATACATCGATATGGCAAAACCTAAAAAAGTACCGCTGGCAATATTAATTTTTTTTATTATTATTGATCATGTACTACGCATGAAAATGAACCAAAAGAAATAGAAGTGTAGTTGAATTATTTTGGTCTCAGGGTCTTGTTTGGCACAAGTTCTAGCAGGGTATTCACTGAGTGTAAAGGAAGCCCTTGGGTCTTTCAATGCATTACTTGCTGATAAAAGAGAATAGAAACATCAACAATAGTTTCAACGAGAGAGATAGTGTGAGAGAGCACTCAACAGCAAGAGAGAGAGAGAGAGAGTGATACCGAACTTGGATTCTATGAGTCTGTGGAGATGATGATTGACAATGGAAGACAATCAGGGTAGGACTGTAGGTCCTTGGTTTTAACTTTTTAGGGGTTTTAACGTTTTTCCAGAAGTGTATTTACATATATAGTTGTAATTACACTTTGCCCCCTTATTTTTATTTTGTATTTTTAAAAAATTTCAGTTTACGCCTGCCGTATCGGAAAAGTATCCAAAATGTATTCATCACATATCCGAAATTAAAATGGTTTAATTTTTAATACTGGATACTTATTAGGCATATCGGATACGTATCGGGCGCGTATGGCATCTGGTAAGTGTCCGATACGCGTACGTGACTAGTTTGGGAGTATTCATGCTTCATAGCTCTTAAGTGAATAAACTCAAATTCTTGTAGTTAGAACATGTCATGAACTTGGGTAAAAGGTTCTGGGCTTAACTATAAAATTAAATACTCGTGCATTGGAAGTGTTAATCTGAGTTAGTTATGATGCAGAAATAAGGAAATTTATTCTCATCACCCTTGTACAAATTTTTATTGAAATGCTTACGAGTCATTTTTCTAGGAAGAAAGAGGAATTTTCTTATGTGCTTTGCATAGTTCTACACATTTATGCCTATGAACTGATATAGATATGACATGGTAAAATGTTAGATGCTGCAGAATTCTTCACATCTCTCGCAAATCATTTTTGTCTTCAGGCCTGACCCTCCTCTCTCTCCGTTTCAATTTTTCAGCATCATTGCCGACGTTGTGGTCGGACTCTGTGTGCTGAACATTCATCAAATCAAATGGTATATTTGTTTAAGCTGAGTTCGATAACCTCCTTTATCTACATCAGTTGTTTTGTAGCAATTCTTGCAATGGGCAATGGGTGGATGTTAATTACTGCATCTTCTGTTTCCTGTCTTTTGTTGTTTCAGGCCTTACCACAATTTGGTATTCACTCGTATGTCAGAGTTTGCTCTGACTGTTTTAGTGATGCCTGTCGGTAATTGCTTCCAACTCCTACTTTTTAGTAACTAGCAACAACCACACATTTTAGACGTCTCTTGGTTTTTTCCATTGAAAAAGAATTGGAGCCTGAAGATGTGCTCAGGGTTCTTTCCAATTTTATGTTTTGAATGAATAAAGAATTGCTGAAATTAGACTTGGAGTGGTCATTATAATTTGTGCAGGACTATGCTGCATTTAGTGAATGAAATGTCAATTGACTGATGTTTTAAAGATCCTATATGGGAGAAAAGTAAATGCGCTCAGGTTCTTTCTGCTTTTATGTGTTGAATGAAAGAAGAATTGCTGAATTATACGTGAAGTGGTCATTATAATTTCTGGAGGACTATGCTGCATTTCGTGGAATGAAGTGTCAATATTGACTGTTTTAAAGATCCTATGTGGGAGAGATGTGTGTGCGTGTGCATGGTTGTGTGTGTGTGTGTATGTAGGCAATAATCGAAATGTTAGTTCTGCAATTAGCAAATGATGGATACTTTCTCTAAAATCTAGAAGTTTTTTACTAACTCAACTTCAAGAACTGAATAACTAGATGAACAATTTAGCGTTACAAGAAACGTTGTCAGGCTTGTTGAGGTTAAAGCCGATTTATCCACAAAACAGAGAGTACTTATGTTGGAGTTGAAATTTGGTGGTCGGAGCTTTGGGGATTTACCTAAGGTCGCAGGAGTTGAGGAGTTGGTTTCATCTCATCTGTTGCATTTTGTTTCTTTCCTTTTTATTCTCCATAATTTGATAGCAGATTATAGGCTGACAACTTATTTAGTAAACTTGGATACCCACATGGATCCTATTTTGGTTCCGTCGTGACATGTGGCTGGGTCCATGAAGAACTGTTACACAATTGTGTATTTTTTAGTACTTTGTATTCGTTTTCAGTGTTATTTTCTTTGTTGGTTCCTCCTTACATGGTTTTCTCAAATGGTTTGTCCTCTCTTCATTGAATAAGATGACACTCGACTTCAATGAGCTTTGTCCTCTCATGGAAAATTGGATATGAACAAAACATGAAATGGGGGCAGGATTGTTTTTAGTTGGTGGGCAGTATTTGTATCTTATTAGCTGTTACACGGGACCCCAAACATTAAAGTCATAACAAAGGAGAATAAAAAGCCCAACAAGCCCTTGTTTTATAGATCTGGTCTTCTACTCTCTTGCCCAATATTGGACACCTAGCACTTCTGCAGACCAAACAGTGCTTCCGGCATTCGAAATCCTCCCCTTCATCTCTCTCTTCTCAAACCTACAGCCGTGTCTGAGAGTGAGAAGGCAAGCTGGGCACGGATTCCACACTCGTCTCTGCACCCCAAATAGACAAGTCCATTTAATAGAGCATGTAACTACAATCTTCTTTTTACTCTTCCAGGTGGCTAACTTCAAAGGTACAATGTATAAGATTGAATCTTTTCTCTAATGATGAAACATTTTTTGGTTTTTGGTAAATACTGATGATACAATTTCCCAATCCGAATCTATGAAGTCATCAATATGTTAATGAGGATTAGCTCTATACAGAATTACACAACACTGATGTTTTTTGGCAAACCATGCAATCCAAAAATCTGCTTCCCAATGTGGAAGACAAGGAGTGGCATATACTGAAAACTATACAACATATGATCTGTCTAGACGAGCAATAGTTATAGTTCGGGAAGTGTCTAGGTCAGACCCCTACAAACCAGATTCTTCCAAAATATCTAGCACATATTTCCTTGAGACAAATTAATTCCTTCGTGTTACTCGCCACTTCATACAACAAAAAATAGTGCAGGTTTGCACAATTCTTTGGTCTGAAACAAGCTCAGGAACCCATCGATCCCCTTCACCGCCAATGATAATAATTTCATTAACATAAAAGGGATCTGAAGTCTCTCTCAGGTGAAGGATGAAACAATCACATTTCACAATTCCATCATTGAACTTGTCCAACCAAGCTAGTCGACACACTAACCGCCCTAGGCAACAAGCGCTAGTATTTGCTCCATGTAAACCTTATTAGGATACTGTATGGCTGTTAAAATATGTTAAAGCAACTCAAAACCAATTGGCAATGAGTGGAGAGGCGGTCCAGGCTCATATCTTAAATTTGAAGGTAATAATTAATTAATGTGGGACAAATTCTAACAAAACACACCGAAAAACTTGATTTTCCCTTTTGGTGCTAACTGGGTCAGGTCGATTTTTGGGAAACCGGTGGGGAGAGAGGGGGAGAGAGAGAGAGATAGAGAGAAACTCTGTTGAGAGTGATTTGGGGAGTTCTTGGGCTCTTCAGGTGCTAGACTGGTTGTACTGAGGAAGGGTTTTGCATAGCTTGCCATGTAGTCATAAAAACCTCTTAGCTTGTGGGTAATGCTTTTCCCAGACCCCGGAGCAGCAGGAGCCTTGTGCACTAGATAACCCTTTTTATTTTATGTAAAAGAAAACCCATATTTTGGTATTCCCCTATAAAATAGAGTTGAAAAAGACTATAAAGGTATAAAATTCCTGACAAGTAGTAAAAGGCTACAACACTGTAGATTTACTAAACATAAGCTAAATGGACGTATGTAATTTCTAGATTTGTTTCCAAATACAAAAAAAAAAAAATCTTCTATGAATGTTGTCGAAGACATCAAGTACATGAACCAACTGTAAAGCTACAGCATAATAGATTTACGTAACCATCAGGTACATGATCTAAGCATGAATTTATAGATTTTTAAAGGTACTAAGCCTTATGTAAGGTGGTTTCTCTCTTATCTGTAAGTTGCGACGGCGTCTCTCTCTTCTCAATTCTCTTTTACGTCTGATAACATGACATGTCCGATGCTTCACCCAAAAATGGCAGATCCATGTAACAGGTTGTGTCGTAACTTAGTAATGCTAATACTTGATGGTACTGCTCCAAAAGATTAATTATATGAGCGGCTACTCTATCTGACAAGGTGTCATAGATAATCAGAATGAGAAGAGTCAATGGCCTGAGTCCAAGAATATTCCCACTATGATGGACGGGGGCGGCTAAAAAAAGAGTCGAAGGAAATGTTACTTGTTGGTTTACCTGCTGGCAAAGTCTAAGGCTCAAAGGTGCATTGGTTGGAAACGAAATAACTGCATAGATAAAGGAGTAATATCCATTGTGATGTCACTACTCAATTATTTTGTTTTCAATTGCCACTTTTCTCTGTTTATTTTTTGGGACTTGGCTTCTTGTGTGTTGTACTCTGACTCTGGAAACAGTCCTTGGGCAACCAATGCTAGAAGTGTTTAGAATATGAATTTTGTACAGGTAGTACAACTTTGTTATTGAAGTTGATCACCTAGATTACAAGATGGCTCCTGTGACAGAGAACTGTAACATCAACCCAGAAAGACGTAAAACCCTAGACAGAAGTACATTCTCTCCGAATTTATCTTGAACTCTTGCATTGTTTATCCTTTCTTTAGAAAGCGAAGACTAAATGTATCAAGGGGCTATATTTATGGAAGCTGTTGCAGAATATAACTACCTGTGTTGATTTTTTTTTTAAAGGGGGTTGGCCGTTGGGGTGTTATTTTCTGAGTTGTTCTTTAGATGTTTTACTTTTGATATACAAGCCTGGCAGGATTTTTCTTTCACCTTACTGGTTGATCTTGGAGAGAAAACAACCTCAAAAGGACGTGTATAATTTGTATTTATTTGTGCATTTTTTTCAGGGATAGATCGAACAAAAATGATGCACCGGCTTCTTTGGGCGGAGTTAATCCACTTACAGACATGGTTTCAACATTAGACATCGGTACAGTTGCAGATTCAAATCTCAAATCAACTGCTGAGAAAAGTCCCATTATAGGTGCTATACAGTGCAAGTGTGGAATGCCGTTGTGCATTTGTGAAGCCCCAGCTCCATCAACGGATGCAGTAACCTTGCCAGTATGGTTTAAGGTCTATCTTAAAATGACTTTAGAATGAATTACATGAACCTAATAGACTTATTTATGACTCTGGCAGATGAACCGTACGTCTAGTTCTACAGCTCATACAAACCCCAAAGCGAAAAAGACAGATGCAATACCAAGGAATAGAGGTTCCACATCCAACAACCAGCAGTTGTATGTTTAATTTGGGTTTTGCATATTACATGTGTTTTGATTCTGAAATAAGATGAAATAGGATTAGAGATATCATTCAGCTGTGGGCTCGACGTATTGGAGTGATAATATGAGTTCTTAAGGGTTATGGTCCATGGAGCCGTAATATTTCTGACCTTATGATTAGCAACTGGTGTGTTTAGGTCTAAGGTATAATTTAAGTTGATTCTCACATGACTTTCTAGGAATTGGAGCGTTTAGGCCTAAAGGAAGGCAGCAAGCCTAATAGGTTGCATTAGTTCAGTTCTGCGTTCTTACAAATCAGCTTTTTATAATATTCAGATAAACTTTAAGCAATCCAATAGTTATAGTAAGAAATACCGTATTACGTCATCCAATTGATCAATCAAAATTCATTGTAACTGTCATGGTGCTTTTTAAGGCAAACTACATAAAAGTGAGATTGAAACTATAATTTTATAGCAATTCGTGCATACTTGTACGTTTGAGTGTGAAATAACTTTCCTTTATCGAATGCAAACACCTTAACAATCAAAAATATGTATACAGTGAATAGACAACTGATTAGTATACAACTCAAGTAAAATGTTCAATTGTTATTCCAATTTGATATTAGTTCATTTTTTATCTTGTTATTTATATTCTTGGTTAGGCATTTGAACTATTTCTTAATTCAGGTTGCTTGGAATTTCAATACCTCCCGATCTTGTTATATAGATGTTTGTCATTAACAAAATGCCAAGTATTTACAAAAATGATATTAAAAACTTAGTTTGTGATATTGATATTTTCATTATTGTTAGATGAATAGAATGAAAGGTCGAGATTTGAAAGAAAAAAGGTATTTATTAAAAAGTTATTCAAAGTTAGTTTTTTAAAGTAATTTTTTAGACCGTTAAATTTATAGAGTAAATGGTTAAAATTTGAAAACAATATAATAAGCATTTATTAAAAATCCATTCAAAAGTTAATATGTATGTATGTATGTATGTATGTATGTATGTATGTATATATATATATATATATATATATATACAAAAATGATAATAAAAAGTTAGTTTGTGAGGTTGATATCTTTATACGGTAGATGAATAGAATGAAGGGTTGAGATTTGTAAGAAATATAGAAGTATTTATTAAAAAGTCATTCAAAAGTTAACTTTTTAAAGTAATTTTTAGACCGCTAGATTTGTAGAATAAATGGTTGGAATTCGTAAAAAATATAGCAAGTTTTTATTAAAATTCATTCAAAAGAAGTAAAAAAAATTATTTGTAGATGGTTGGATATGTAGAATAAACAGTTGAGATTTGTCAGAAAAGAATATTCTTTGTAGATATTTTCTAATCTTATTATTTCAATTTTTGCTATGAAAAATGTTAAGTATTTATTAAAATGCCATCTAAAAGTTAGTTTGTAAAAGAGATATTTTAGACCGTTAAATGTGAAGAATAAAGGGTTCAGCTAGGAAGCACCGATACCGATATGGATACGATATGATACGGATACGGCGATACGGCAAAGCCTAAAAAAATAGGATACGGATATGTAGAGGAGACGGCTATAAAAACTATTTTTATTTTTTTTTTGTAATTGTTGGTTATGTATTATGCATAACAAGGAGTCAAAAGAAATAGAAAATAGTTGAATTGTTAGTAACATTATACCAATCATTTAGCACAAGTCAATTTTCAAAAGTCATTCAAAATAGAAAGAAAGCAATTAAAAAATACTACAAAGCATTCAATACATGCCAAAAATCTAAACCAATAAGTGATAATTTTTACTCATGTCAACTTCAACATTCAATTACATCCCTTTTGCCTTCATCAGTGAATATCACGGCTTTCATATTCGGCTCATCAAGGGAAAGACTATCAACTTCAAGTATACCGGCACCCTCAAGTGAATCATGATTCTCCCACCATATCTCTACAGTATCCAGCAGCATCTTATAAGTATCGGGCCGTATCTTATAAGTATCCACCGAGTATCCGAAATGTATCCAAAATTAAAATGATTTAATTTTAATATTGGATACTCATTTGGCGTATCGGTATCCGAGAAGCATCCGATACGCGTACGTGATTAGTTTTGGAGTATCTGTGCTTCATAGCCTAGTAGTCACGGCCTACGGGTTCAAGTCGCGAAATTTGCCTCTTCGCTTGTGGGGTTAAGGCTGGTACCCCAGACCTGCAATAGCAAGAGCCTCGTCCAGTTTTTTTTTTGTTAGAAACTTGAAGTGAAACACTAGAGTCAAAGGGAATAAAACAAGTAGGACCAAAGCCTCTAAGGGGTCACGATAAGAGCCTTTTGCCCTAGACTGCCTCTCTCTCTAGTTTCTCTTTATGGTTATTCCTTGCTTTTCTTGGGCCATCATTCACACCTCCGCCAGTTGCCATGACTTGTAGTTCTGATCATCGCAAGGAGATAACCCTCATTCAAGGCCTAACGGAAGTGCCACATCATGATTTGTGGAACGACGTTTGTGAAAGTAGTATTTAGTATTTCTTATCATTGTTATCTATTTTTACTGTAACGGTAATGTAGTCTTTTAGTCACATTTGGGTTTGTCTAAAGTTAATAAGGTTAGCCTATGTAAACCATCTAGTCTTGTATTATTTTACTATCGAATGCAATACAATAACTCATCTCTTTTGCTAGTATCATGGTAAAGCAAGATTGATAACAGTAGGCTGCTCTGTTCGATATTGCATCTGTCTGCACCTGCATCTGCTTCCAACGCTGCTTCTGTTTAGTTTCTGTTTGCACCTGTTCTGACTTCTCTGGTTCAGCATCTTCATCGTCTCACCTCCGACGCAACTCACTGGAACCCTATGACCTCCGCGACCCTATTAGAAGCTCCGGCGACCCTATTAGAACCTCTGGCGTTCAACAGATCCATCCTTTGTCTGCGACTATAAGCCGCAGAAACCTTCGGATCTACTGAGCCCAGCCTTCGTCTAGCACCAATAGACCTGCGATAAACTTCGGCGAACCCTCTTTAGACTTCCCATGGTCATCCTATGCCCTGATCTATAACCTGTGACCCTCCACCACACTCCCACCATATATTTTGTGACTGGGCAGCCTCTCTTTCTTGTTGATTTCGTCTTCTTTGGCTATTTTCATCATGTCTGAGGATAAAATGCAAGTTGTGCAGTTGACCGGTAACAGCTACTCTTATTGGTCAAATGTGATGAAAATTTTTATTGTTGGTAAGGAGTTGTGGAGATATGTGGATGGTTCAGTACTGCAGCCTTCCGATCCTAAAGTAGAAGGGCATGCCATTGCACTCGCAGAGTGGGCTATGGAAAATGTCCAGATCTTACTTGGTTTCACAACTCCGTAGAACCAAGCATTGACATGGATTTTTGAAAGTATAATATGCCTAATAAAAGGACTTTATTTGAAATGACCCGGATAAAGAACAACTCTAAACTGCAGTGAACCATCCACATTCCTGAACACCTCTGACGCATATTGCCTTGCCATCAGTGCTAACAACTCTTCCACACCCTCCCAATCGTGCATTTCCCTGCAAAGACCAATATCCCATACTATATGGCGCCCATCTCTCTGTAATACTTGTCAACTGAAGCACTCATGTTCATAGCCATCCATTAAAGTTCAAGAAAAGTTCATTTTAACTCTCCTAGCATTCCCTACCACGAGAGCTGCCCAACCCTTTTCTGGCTCCTCTCCAGAGACTTACCCCATAGTCATAAGTACATCCAAGGAGGTTCACTCCAACAAATCCTCTTTGAATAACTAAAATCTTGTCACTCCCAAACCCTCATCCCAATAAGAATGCACTCGGCATCCCACTCCACAATATAGTAATTAAGCTCTGCCTCCAACTCAAGCCTTAAGAAACTCCTCTCTAACTTCTCCAACCTGCTTGCCACCTACACTGTAATGACACTCAAAGAAAATGAAATAGGCAAGCTCAAGAAAGTACTTCTAATAAGTAAGTCACTCTTCCTTTGTTAGATATTGTCTCGTCCGCCCAAACCTCTGCACAGAAAATCCCAGACCTCAGTTGATTAGGGCATAAGGTTTAGTTTGCTATGCTGTATTATTTAAAGCTTTCTTGCAGTAATTTACTTTGTATAATTTGCAGTCTGATTTCAAGTCATGGTCAAGTGTCCAACGGTGGTTTGGAAAAAGCTCTAAAGGGTTACGAAGTTAATGGAGAGGTATGAGCCCACGTTTACAGTTTGGAATGGCAAATGCAATTGTATTTTTTTCTAGTTTGAAAAGGTTGGCGAATGAATGGTTATATTGCATTTATCATTGCGTAGGGTTTACGAGAAGCGATAAAGAACGGTGACACTTCAGCTGTCAAGGAGCTTCTCAATAAAGTACTACATTTATTACAGATATTACCAATGCTATCTTTGATAATTGTTATCTTGTGGTTATTAGCAGTGAAGTCTTTTTCCAAAGCAATCAATGCTTTCACCAGTTCCTCCCCCAACTGAGCACTGATTGCTTTGGTTTTAGTGATGGCCTTTTGTTATTCAGACTTGCTTAGATGTTGACATTTTGTTGCTTTACTCATGGCTATATAAAATCTCTCCAATAACCAAATTGGCAGGGAGTGGATGCAAATTTCTGTGACAAGCAAGGATTATCATTGTTACATCTGGTATTCTCTCTCTCACTCGCGCACGGGCGCGCGCACGCGCGTGCACACACTACATGCTATGACATTTTAATGGTTGTTCATTTCCTTTGAGAAAGATTCATATCTGGGTGTTTGATTGGATGTAGGCAGCACTTTTTAATCGAACTGATATAGCTTTTGCGCTCATGGAATATGGAGCTAGCCTGGATTGCAGAAATTTACAGGGTAATTGATTCTGTGCCTGAATAAATTGTCCAGTGTCCAGGTTAATGAATCTGTCGCTGAAATTTAATGGAAATGTCTGGCAAGATATTGTAGAGCAGAAGTAAATTATTTAGCTTCCCTTTCTTGGGTAGTAGTATTCGTACTCTAGACTGTTCAGAAAATGCTTGTGGTAACTCAAATATCTCTCTTTGAGCACAAGTATTTAGTGGAGGAATTTTGTGAATATTTCTGACTGATAAGGTCTTTGTTTAGGGGAAACACCACTTGATTGCGCTCCTGCTACGTTGCAATACAAGATGCAAAAGAAGATGGAAGAAAGCAAGCAGCTGGGGCCACGCCATGTCGTCTGAAGTCAACTTGTTTGTTTGCTTCCTTAAATATGGTGACTGGATCGAACTGTTGGAGAGTTTGTAATAATGTGACGCCCACATTATGGGAGTACACTTCTGCCCGAGCATTAAAGTTGTTTGACCAGTTCTATTTGTAACTTGTGTTATTAAATTTCTTTCCTTTCCATCATTGCAAAGCACAGGTCTCTCTCTCTCTCTCTCTCTCTCTCTCTCTCTCTATATATATATATATATATATATATATATCTGCGCTCGTGCTATGGT
>JABCMJ010005410.1:0-14131 GCA_014822125.1 Arbutus unedo | reverse complement strand
GAGGATCCAAAGTGATTCCAAACAAAATAAGGATCTTACGCCTCTAATCCATCTTTACTCTAGTTTTACAAGCAACCTATAGCTAAACCTATTACATCCTTGTTGAAACTGAACATAAAATCCCTGCATTCGAAGTCCACTTCTTTCAAACGGGGCATAAAGATACTATATTAGACTATCTAAGCATATGCAAATATAGAGTGCAGAGAATTACGTTCATTGGTGGCCCTGAGAACTCCTCCTCCGTGATTTTTAGCAGAGATCTATCTGAAACCAAATCAAACGAGCCCAATTTAAATATCACCACACATAAAACCCTAATTTTGATTCGAGAGTTCAGTTCTAGACACAGAGAGAGAGAGAGAGAGATTTTACACTGGATGGTAGAGTAGGCTGCGTGAGAGAGGATCAAGACTCCAAGGACGCCGACGACGAAGCCCACCCCCATTCTATGGCGGCCGGCTAGATCTCTGGGAATCGAATTTGGCGACGGCGGAGAATGGGAGGGATGACAGCGCGACCAGCTGAACCGAATCAGTGTGTTGTCTATCGAATCTAACGAAGAGTTTGCCAATGAAAAGTTAACCCGAATAAGTTTCCGTGTCGGTAAATTACAGTTACATACATAAGGTTCGCATTTAGTATATTATATACCCCTTAGTTTGACAAAATTCCATGTTTGTCTGCGAATTTTAGATATCCTAACATCGTTTCCCTTACTGTTTAAGAGCTATACAGAAAAGTATCCGTCTTTATGTCATTCTGTGCTGTGCTGCATACAAATTTGGGATTTTATTTATTGGGAAATGATTTTTGCACTTCTTTTTCTTTGAATAAAAATAAAAAGTGAGTGCAAGAGAATAAAAGAAAAGTGCAATTTTTACTTTTTCAAATAATCTTTTGACACCTTTTTTTTTTTTTTTGTTTCAAGGGAATGAAATTAATCGGTTCTTCTTTCTCCCATCTATTTTCGAGTTTACCTAATCAAGTAAGGATGGAAAAAAGGTTGGCTGTGGGAAAATCAATCCCATAAATTATTGCTCTGTTTTTTAGGGGTGTATAGGTTCGGATTGGACTAATTCTGTAGGAATTCAAGAACCAAATCATATTTAACGATTTCAAAGAATTAAAAATCATAACCAGACCGTTACACGTATAGAACCGAACCATAACCAAACCATTATTAGACTGATTCAATTTAGTTTTGATTCCAGTTCTAAACTATGTTAGCATTTAAAAATTACGAATAAAATAAACAACATAATAATTGCATCAATATAAATAGAACAATGCTAGTTTTGTACATCTAATAAGTTTATGAGAATCACAACTACGTTAAAAATTAAAGAGTTTTTGGTTTTGAAGAGTAGAAAGATCGTAACATTTTTAGAAGAATAGAAGAAATGTGTATATATATAGATGTGTGCGTGTATATTGATCCGGTTCGGTTCGAATCACAGTTTGTAATTATAAAACCATACTAATTTAAAATTAAGTTGAAAATTATTATGTTGGAATAAAAAGTTTAAAAAATTATAGGCAATTTTTTTTTTGTTTTTCATAAGAATTATGATGTTTATAACAGACTAAAACTATGGATTTGACCTAATTTTTATTTTCAATTACTTGTTTGTCTTTATTTAAATTTTGTTTGTATTTGTTAGTTTTGTATCAATATTTATGAATTATTAATTTGTTTCGTCAAGGCAAAATTAGAGAGTACGTAAAAAATAAAAAATATTACCACAAAAACGCGAGGCTAATTGTTTAAAGCAAACATAACAAACTAAGCATTTCTTTGAAAGTACAACCATTTTTTATTTTATTAATTTGAAATTGTTGTTACTGTTCTTCCCTTCAGCAGGTATCAAATATCAATGAAGGATAATACAGGAAGGGGCGTTCGTGTGGCATACGGTGGAAATCAAGCGTTTGATAAGGAAATGGGAGAGTGTTTTTAGAGAGAGAGAGAGAGAGAGACGCAAGAACGAGATAGTTCAACGGCTTCAAAATCCTGTAGAAAACCTTTCACAGCTTCTCCGCTGCTGCTCGAGCCTCGAAAGTAACCTTCATTTCCGTATTACGCTCTCTTGTGCATGCTCTGTTTCTATCACGAGGAAAATAGAGAAAAAAGTTTACGTTTTACGTTTGGTTGGTACTTTGTTTTGACAAGATTGAGGGGAAACGAGGGGAAATGACTTCTAAGCACTTGATCAGCTTTCGTTTAGTTCAGCTAATTGTATCACTTTGATGTGTATTTGCATCGTCTGATTTCATGCTATGTTCCGAATATAGTTAACACTTTCTATTTGTAGGCAGCTTCCTTATGAACGTTTTTCGTTTGTTGAGGAAATTCTTCATACATTGTTATTTGAGTCAGTGATTTTTTATTGTAAATTAGAAGACAATGCTACCTGTTCCTTATTTTGCTGCTTTGTTGAGCAAGTGTATTCTTTTGTTATATTTGTGTGAACATACTAGTGGTATCAATGTATGTAGGTTCTGTGTAGAGTTCCGATTTGACGGAGGGAGACAAGAAACGATGACTCAACTCTTGAATATACTCCTAGGAACTCTGTTCATTGACTATTCAAGTTTCTACAGTTGCCCTTTCAAATCACTTGAGTTTCTTCAACGTAAACCGCGCTTAGATAGTGGTATATTTGCATCATGTCAGACACATCGACGAAATCGTTTTTCATTGCGAGGTGATTCTCCAACACGGAGCAGTTCTTGATTTGGAATGCTTTATCTCTTTTCCATTGTTACCCTGATCGTATTTCGAAGTTGACTTCTTAGCAGGTAGTTTGGAGGAGCAAGATCATATAGAGAGATTTTCACTTCCATATAAGGTGATCCCATTTCATACTTCTTTGTGCTACAAATTTATATTATATCGTATTTTACATTTGAGTCTGACCTGCTAAACAAACAAATTCCCAGCCTAAATTGCATATGTTTCAACTCCAGTTTTTTTTTCTTTTTTGTACTTTTTTTTGTTGTTGTTGGTATGAATAAATTGGGAAAAGATAGTGAATTACTGGAGTATTCAAATCACATATACGTTTAGTGTACATGATTTGCAATCTAGAGAGAAGATAGACCCTTTTTACTGTGCTTGCTCTGCAGCACTGGCAGTAGAGTTTGCGCTCCTGGATTGACTGCGTCTATCGATCCTTTTTTTCCTCTAGGAAGACTCAATAATTCACTACTTCCAATTGATTGAAAGTCACACAAAGGACCACCATCTCCTCTCTCGAATCATATTTTTGATTTTATAGTCAATCAATAGATACTAACTGAATCACATTGCATGTAAGCAAAATTAATCGAACAAAGCATATATCTTAAATAGATATGCAATGGGGCGAGATGTGAATATCTAGTTCTCACACTCTCCATTTTTAGCTCTCTTTTAGCATGCAGAGAGACAAATGCAAAGAAGTTGTGTACAGTAGGATTCACATGTGCATTTAGTACCAAAACACCGTGGAAAAAAGAACTAAGATCAGATGTGCAATTAATGACTTGCACCTGGGACCTATTTGGAGCAAAGCTAGACATTTAGATGCCAAGTGGGAGATTGGTTTTCTCAGGTTTTCTCTATCCTTGTCCTTTCTTGTTCGTTTCTGCCTATATCAAATCACTCTTCGTAATGGTAGACTTGATCTTAGTCTTCTATGTAGACAAGCTAGTGTAAACCTTGGCATTTGTTTTTCACAAGTCAAACGTATTGAATAGACATGGCTTTGTTCTTGTTAACGACATACAGTTTTTCTAATGTTCGCAGCATTTATGCTCTTAAGAAAGTTGCAAACAAAAAGAAGTCATTGCTTTACAGTAATTATTTTTGTGTTTTAACACTAGATTTACCCAATAAAAGAGAGAGTTTGAAGAATCACACATCACCATAAAATAGAATTAGGGAAATATGAAAATTATCATCTTGAAGTTTGGCAGTATTTGATCACATTGTTGCATGGACAGTTTCATTATGATTGGAATAAATTAAGAGCAATATTGGGTAAATTGTTCTAAAACCTGCTGGACATTCGAAGGTTATAGCAGTTTGGAGCATCTGCAGTTGATTCTTTTGAAGTTTGTGATTTTTGAGTTTAGTTGCTCATTTGTTATACCCTATTTGTGCATAGTGTACTCCCTCTTTAATAAATTCTTCAAGAATTAAGAATAAGGTAATCTGCATAGGTTATGCCCTCCATCGGTGAGATGTGCATGCCTGTTTAATTTAAAATAGCAGAGCTTTTATTGTTCCTTGTGGATTGAGGAAGGAACAGAGAGACAAATATATTTTGTTATAGATTGTTACTTTTTTTTTTTTTTCTGGGGTGGGGGGAGACCATGGTCAAAAGTTAGGAAATCCTACTATTTCAACAAAAAGTTGTATCATGGTGATTTCAAGAGAAAAATAAAAGAGCTCAAGTGCTTAATATTTGCAGCGTGCGTCTTGCATTTGCATTAGAAGTTTAACGTAAAAAAATACATGACTTTTATGACCTGTATGCTTGAACACCAAGGCTAAAGAAGAAGACCATGTAGAGCTTTCTCTGGGAAAAAAATTTAGCTAGTATTGAAGACCTCTACAACGCTATACAATTTTGGTCTCATCTCAGGTATCTTAATCCAGCCACATTATCAAATCCACACTTTCCCACCTAACCCCCTGATGTGCCTGTCCTTAAATCGAAAATTGTCAGGACTGGCACAACTAGCTGTTTTGACTTCATGTTTTGTTGGCTTATGTCTGGAACACCTCAATCATTTAATGCCTTATGTTGGTTGTGAGTAGTGCTATTGGCTGTTTTATACCATTTTGTCCAGATTTCCTTCTTGCCGCAGGTAAAAAACTGTAATGGAGCAGAAGTGGATTCCTTGCCACACGTACAAACTCTTAGAGAATTTCCCAGGGAGGAGCTTCTTGGAAAAGTCGTCTTGGTCAGATTTGATTCTGCCATATTACTTGGTGAAGAGCTGGGCCAGCAGTCTTTGAAAGTCCACAGTGCGATTTCCACTATTCAATATTTGTACAATGCTGGGGCTAAAGTACGTCTATTGAGTAATTGGAGTTTGAAAAATAATTCAGAGCTCCTTACTGCAGAATCTGTTGCAGGTAACTCCTGCTGCTTTCAGTTTTTCAGTTCATGATGGTTTTCCAAATTGTTCGTTCACTTCAGCTATGCATAAGATTTTAGCTCATTGAGTTAAAGGAAGGTTATAAACTATGAAGTAATAGAAAAAATTACATCAGACATGTCATAGCCTAATTGTATTCTGGTGTTTTTGCTCAAAGAAGAAAATCGAGATACAACTTACCATATTTATTGGGAAACAAGAAACAAAGGGATGAAGGATGATGGATATTTTGCATCTGATGTCTACATTACGAGGATAAGCTTTTCTGCACTGGGTAGTGTCTCATTATTGTTTTGCTCTCAATGTCTCAGAGTTTCTGTCAGCACTTCTTCAACTTAAAGTTGCACCAGAAAAGCTTGTCTGTGGTAGCATGCAGTCCAAATTGGAAGACAGAGAGAAATATGATGTTCTTCTTCTTGAGAATCTCTACCAGTTCAAAGAGGAACTTGCAAATTGTTCAAAGTTTGCTGAACGATTATCGGCAGGGATTGATATCTTTGTTAATGATACATTTTCTCAATCTCATAAAATGCTTGCCTCAACTGTTGGTATTACTCGCTTCTGCTATGCATGTATGGCTGGTTTTCATTTTGAGGGGGCCCTGCATCAGCTAAGGAAGGCCATTGAAACGAACAAAAAACCATATATAGCCATTGTAAACCTCTAGCACAACCTATTGCATTTGAGATACATGTGTTTTTCAAGTATGTATTCACACTTTTGGACCTTGGGTCTTATCTTTATTGCCTGTATCAATCTTTTTATCTGTAATTCTCCCCTATGATGCAGATTGGAGGGGGTAAACTGTTAGAAAAAGCAGCTGCCTTGCATTTTCTAGCTTCTAGGTGTGATGGTTTAGTTTTTGTTGGAATGATGGCATTCCAAATAATGCATGCCCAAGGATTACCTGTTACTACGAAGTTGATAGAACATGGAGCATTTGAAGAAGCCCTGAAGATTATCGAGTTTGCAAAGCTCAGAGGAATTCCAATTTTATCTCCAACAGATTTTTGGTGCTTGAATAGTCATATCCCTGACCAATTGGAATTATTTCCCGCCCATGATATTATGAATGGTAAGGTTGTCTCTTCTTAACTTTGAATGTGATAGGATATATCCTCATTAAGGGAAATTCTTAACCATTTGATGGTTTTGATAGCTTTTGTGCTCTGGGGTTTCAATTGCAATTGTATTGAATCGTACATACGTCTGATTTGTTGGGTTTCCTTGAGAATTTTCTGCATGACTTTGATTATCCTAGAATTTTGTAAACCATGACGTTTTGGGTCAATGGCATGCTTTCTATTTTATTTTTTGGTAGAAGATAGGGTTAATAGTCCTTGACAATAACGTATTTCCTAGTGCTATTCAGGGGTTTAATTTAGGTTTGTTTTGATGAAATCACTCCATCAGAATCCAAGTTTGATAATCTAGAAGGGGATAGGGAAGGTGGTTTGCTGATGGATGGTCGGATATCTCTTTAACCGCTCAAGTAACTCTCTTCTATTGTATTGTACTGTATGCGTAAATTGTGGAGATATCCACGTACCTCCTATTTCCTTCCTAGGTGTAGCATGTCATATTTGTGCACCTTAGCTTGCTGGTACCGCATTCTTACCTTGTTGCCCTTGTTGGTCATCCCAAATGGTATTTTTGGTTAGTGAAATTCCTAATGCCTATCACTGGAATTATCAGATGTGCTTATTTGAATACCTTCTTCCCCAGTTTCATTTAAATTACGTATGAGAAAGTATTATATGTTGTTTGCTTACAATCATAGTGTAGTGACCCTTCGGACGTGCACTGTTTCACTTCCTTCACCTCAGCTTCAGTTGGCAATCATTTTCACGCGGGCAGCTCACACTCATGGCTAATCAAGTTGAAGTACCACATCTGAGGATGTGGTCCACTACCCCTATTAATGCAAGCCTTCGTGTTATATTCTTGTGTTGAGATTCTTCATACCACGACAATATTTTTTTAAATTGTCAAATGTGACGTGTATTTTTTTAACTTAACATGCTTTATTGTGCATTTTTTGTTTCTTAGTGCATAAAGTAGAAATTGACCATTAAGAAGCTAGATATCACGCTGCAGAACTAATTGAAAGAGTTTGTGAGGGTGAATTTTCACATTGCTACTAATTCCTGGCATTTGATATCACTATTCCTTTTATGTCTCCTACAATTTTGCTTTTGTATGATCAATTATATGTTCGTTAATTTGCTTCTATATTTGTTCTCCATTTAGGGTGGCTACCTATTGATATTGGGCCAAAGTCTTTGGAGGAAATTTCTTCCTTGCTTTCAAAGTGTGAGGTGAGCAATAGAGTTTTATAAACTATTTCTTAGGGCATAACATTTTCTGTTTTCTGGACTGTGTTCTGAACTGCCTGGGCACTGTTTGTGAAGGAGATCAAAGTGGTCTTTGTTTGTGTGGGAGACCCAAGGCGTCCTTCTCTTTTATGGTTGTAGCGTCTTTGTATGATTGTCTTACGAATTAACGTTTGGTCTGGTGGAAATCCTGGCTGGTTACTTATTGTTGAGGAGTGCTCTATGATAAATCCAAGTATTGGGTGTTGTACTTAGTGACATGGTAACATGTCCAAATTCAAAGTCATTAGATGAAGAACAATACCAGCCAGCACGGATCTCAAACATGTTTGAAGGTCTTGAAGATTCCATTTTTTTGGAACCGAGCCATCTCCTAGTGCGGAGATGACTTGTCAGTTCTCATGGGATGGCTTAGGAAGGATGGCATTTTTATCCTATGATAACATAGATTGCAAAATCTGGGATGCTCCTTTTGCACTTTTTTTCCTTTTTTTGGGCATGGATCATAATAGGTCAGGATGCTGAAGTGGACCTTTTGGAGTAGGCTAGACACCTGCATTTCTAGTACTCCTTGTTTTTCAATTCTTGTTTTTGTAAGGTACATGGTTCAGTTGCTTGTTTCTCTCCCAGTTACCCCTGTTAATGATGTACAGACAGCCTTACTGTGAAACCATAAAGGGGAAAAGAAAATTACAGGCTGTAGGGAAAGAGGAAAAAGTGAGGCAGACAGTACCATTCTTTTATTGATGATAATGATAAGTTTCAAGAATCATAACACTGATGTGACTTTGTTATTTAGTGGCATATAAGAATTAATGCAGCAATGATCTGGTTGTGGGAGTTTTCTTACACCCTCTCTTCTATGTGCCTTTATTCTATAGTTCTACATTTTCCTCCGTTCTTTTTTTTTTCGTTCCTATGATGTTGTTTTGAAGTTAATAAACTCTAAGCTAGAATCTTTCTTTCATTTCTTGATAAGTGATTTACATTTTAGAAGTTATTCCAGTTCTTTTCTCATGGCCAAGATATATGGTTTGATGATGTAGAATTTCTAATGAATTAAAGTTCACGGTGGATCTTTGCGAACTTCTTTAGCTGCATGTTTGTTGTATGAATCTTTGTGGACTTCTTTGCAGAAAGTTTTATGGATTGGCCCAGTGAAGTTCAGCTCATCTAGTCAGGACACTAGCCGAGCATCTAAATTGGCAATAATGCTTGATAATCTGAAGAGAAGAAATTGTGAGATTATTTTTGTGGGGAGTATGGCCTGCAAAGAGTTTACGAGGGTGTCAAGTTCTGTCTCAAATTTTACTGCGGTTGACAACGTTTCAGTTGTGTGGGGGATTCTCAAAGGAAGAAAGCTTCCAGGGCTGATGGCCTTAGATAGAGTATGCTTTCTCAACTCTCTGAATAAGCTGCTCCTTTATCAGCAATAGAAAAAATTGAATTACTTTGATTGTAACTTACGGTCTACGTTTTAATAAACTGCTTCTTAATATTTCTGTTGGTAATTCAGCATATCAATATTACTTCTGTTAGTATTTAACTTTTCGCAACTGAATTGTGCAGGCATACCCATTTGAGATTGATTGGAATGCTATTTATACTGATCCAACTCAACCCTTGGTTGTTGACATTGGAAGTGGTATTTCTCTTACTTTTCTTGCATATTTTGGTTTATTCCGGAAGAGATATGCATATTTACATATAACCATAGGTTTGCATCATGGACTGCATAAAGCCCGCGTCGTTTTTACATTAGTTATAAATGTTTTGCCTAGACATGTAGAAGATGAGGTACCATAGAAATTTCACATTGATAGTAATTCATATTTGGATATTCATTATTAAGAGTTGATATGTGATTCAAGCAAATAGAAGTGATTCTCTTGTAGTTAATCCTGGTAATTATCGGTCTCCATGGAAACCTGTTTTCCCATATCTTTTGGTTTTCTATCCTGTTTGTTTTCCTTAAAAGTTGTGGAATGAGAAAAGTATTCGGTTTGGCGAAGATGTTCGGGCTTGTTTTGATGCTTTATTTCCACGTTTGTATAGCTTGTCTTTTTTCCAACAATGTTTTCATCGGCCTATATGATTCTTAAACGTTATTGTGATGGGGCTCCCATTTTTTTCGACTTGAGTTTTGTTAGGCATCATAATGAACATTGACTGGTTGAGTTTTGGCGTCTTTGTTGTCTGTTCTTGATGACTCGGCCTTGAAACCTACTGCATGTGTTTAAAGGGTGTAGTTACTCCATTCTTTGGGACTCTTTTCATGCAAGGCATTCTTCTATAAAATCATTGATAATTTATTGCTTCTCCCTTTCATTCTTATACAAGGATTTGGAAAGGGACCGTGCCTCTTAAATTTAAGGCTTATGTGGACATTGGTTCCAACGGACGAGACCCAATTGCAATCTTTGTCCTCAATAGTGGATAATTGCAGGACGAATAAGAAATCATTTGATCATTTATGTTTAGCATCAATTGTCCCAGTTGGCGGATATTTATTTGGTGGTTCTGGTTCTTGTTCCCAAATGCTCTTGTTCTCTTGAACTTTTCTTTTGGTTTAATTATATTTCTTTGTTAATGCTTTTCTTGAAACAAGAGTTGGGGTCAATACTAAATTAGAAGTAGGGGAAGAAACTTTAGAATCAGGAGGGGTTTGAAGATAAGCAAGACCAAAACTGAATTAATTAAATGACTGCCACTTCAGTAAAAGACCTAATTTGTTTGTAACTATGAAGATGAGGAGTTCATATATTTATAATTCTGATATTTGACATCGTGAATGTCAGGGAATGGGTTGTTTCTCTTCGGAATGGCCAGGAGTAGGAAGGATCTGAATTTTCTTGGATTGGAGATAAATGAAAAGGTTGTTGTTTGATGTATGCGTAGTTTCTTTTCTTCCTTGGCTATCATATGTATTGTAGTTACTTGGTTTCTTAATAATTACCATCTTTTCAGCTTGTAAGTCGATGTCTATCCTCTGTTCATCGATCTGGCATGAAGAATGGGTATGTTTGCTGTTGCCTTTCACTGCTTCAAGTAGCTTATGAACACTTCACATTATATATCTTGACTGGTAAACTCTTCATTAACTCCAGCCAGAATAAAATTGGTTACGTATATTGAACTACATGTCTTGAGCAGAAGCTCAAACTTTAATACCTTGTGCCTGTGACTTTTTGTGATTTGTGAATATGCTGTTATTGCACTATATTTTCTTGTTTTGTTATCCTTATCCCTGATGCCAGACCTTTTTTTTTTTCCTCTGCGGAAGCAAAATACTCATGGCACATAAGGAGTGTCTATACAAGACTGCAAGAAGGGCTTTGAATTCTTGTTGGCAATTAGTGGAAGACTTCTCTTTCTGTTGGGTTATTAGGTCATTGCTCTCCTAAAAAGGCAATGTTACAAGAAACTTTCTGTGTTTTTAATTACTGGTTATAATGTGTTGCAAGTTTACTTAAGAAAGTTACCCCTCTCTAATAGCTTAAGCTTTTGGCCATTTAGAGGTAGCAAATTAACAATATTGTCATCTGTTTGTTTCTTATGTGGTTGAAAATAAGACGTGGTGACAAGTTTGTTTGGTACGATGTCATATTCACTTCTTCTTTTGCGCAGAAAGGACTGCATTTCTACGGATGCTACAACTTTTGAGCTTGTATTCTTTGTCATTCTTGTTATCAAACTTGCTAGGCTGGTTAACCTTGTTAACTGTTCTTATCATTCAATTAAGACTTGTCTTGTTTTTATTGATCAGTAAAGTTTCTTAGTGATGTTATTCTTTTTGGCAGGTACTTCATTGCAACAAATGCAACCTCAACTTTCCGATCCATAGTTTCCAGTTACCGTGGGAAGCTGTTGCTCGTGTCAGTACAGGTAGCATAGATATAGAAGTGCCACATACGTTCTCGTTTTTTTTGCATGTCCGCCCTCCAAAGTACGCAAATTAGGCTCTGTGAATGAGTACTTTGGCTGTTGTTACGAGTCATGACTTTCTTGATTTATTATACAAGACATAGGACCCATTTCTGGAATGCAGATTTGTTCAAATTAGCTTGCTCTTTTTGGCTCTTGGGCCAACATATGGAAACTGATTCTGATGTACCATGGGAACTTAGTCTACGGCTTGTGAGAGGTGATTCTGGATGTAATTTGGCATCTCCGACTTAAAATTCTTGGAAATCTGGAGTTTCCATCAGCTCCCATTCATACGACTTCAAGTATTACAACTTTGACAAAGTGTTGCAATCTAATTAGAATCCTTCACAAAGTGCGGATTTACTTATAACCTTGTCCAGCCGACATTACGACTTCAAAATGTCTCACTTGAAGTGAAGTTTTTTACTGCAGTGTCCAAATCCGGATTTCAACCAACCAGAGCATAGGTGGAGCATGCTGCAAAGAGTACTAGTTGAAGCAATAGTTGATCTTCTTACATCTGATGGGAAGGTAACGCATTATCACCTCTTTTCCACTCTGGGTTGACAGTGTCCTTTTTGTGATTTAATGGTTATATACTTTCATTGTGGCTAATGATGTTTATCTGGGCCTTAAATCATAGTTCACAGTTTCCTCCAACCATTATATTTTGGAAGATGCAATGACAGGCAGAAGAATGTCACTTTGTTCTTTTGGTTTAGCAAGGAAGAAGAATAACACTTCAGTTTAACTTACGAAACTTCGTTTAAAAAGGGCTGCAAATCTAAGATTGAATGTCAGTATGAGTGAGTTTGGACCATGGGCATCGTTGGCTTTCCTGATTCCTTTTCTATGATATCTTTCTGCCACTTAAAAGTTCTGAAAATATGAATATTCTCTGACTGGATATTTGTGGGAACTTTGATTTCATTTTTCTTTTGGGTGAAAGAATAATACGCAGTGCACTCAAATGCTTTAATAGTAAGCATTGATCTGTCCAGAAGAGGGAGGCCTGATCAGGTGTTAGGCCAGACAAAAGCGCATGCCAAATCTTGGTTACTTTATCTGTTTCTTGAAATCCAGGTCTTTCTCCAGTCTGACATAGAAGCTGTAGTAGTCAGAATGAGAGAACAATTTTTACGATATGGAAAGGGGAAGGTCGCCATTGTGGAGGAACATAGTGATGTCGATATCAGTCGAGGAGGATGGCTGAAGGAGAACCCCTTTCAAGTGCGATCAGACTGGGAGCAACATGTTATAGATCGTGGGGATCCTATGTACAGAATAATGCTTTGCAAATCAACCAGAAGTGAATGAAGTAACTGGAGTGCTCATGGGTGTCTTTATGGTTCTCAAAGATTATCTCATGAGCTGTTCATTCCACTAGGGCAGAGCTCTGGACTCCTTGAGAGGTACTTGGAAGTCTGCTATTTCTTAGGAAGTTTTCTCCTCACTTTCTGAATTACTGTTCTAAAGGTGGCACTTTTTGAATTTAAGAGAAAGTTGTTCGTTATTAAGAAAACTAGTTGGCTCCTGGCAAAATATGTAAATCAAGAGAGTTTGGTGTTATTACTAGGAATATGATGTAGCAACACTGTATACAGTGGAGAAAGCTGAGAAGAGGGTAAAAGGGACAAGAGGAGAGGAGAAGAAAGCACACAGGACAAAGATGAATCTGCCAAGAGATTGAAGGTAAGATATCTCTGTATTTTCAGAATTATCCAAGCCCCGCCCCGTTATATCTGTCAGCTTGTTTTGGTTATTGGGCTCCTTTTGATTTCTGAAGCTACTGTTGGGGTAGTCGTTGTCCTAACATGGTATAGAATCTGCTTTCAGGAGGTCCTCAAATAAAAATCTGGCTACCGTGTTAATTCTGTCATGTGCACCATGCAATGGTGAGTGATAGATTGATGTGCATTTTTGGGTCCATTTTCTGACAACTTAAGCTCTTGGGACACTTAGTGATTACAAAGATCAGGCCTGTATTTCTAGTTGGAGAACAATTAAGGGAAGTAAGCAAATTTAGAAAACACACGAGAACTCATGATTTCTCTTAACTTTTAGGAGCAGTTCATTCCAGTACCAGTGACGCAGACCTCTCCATAGTATGAGAGGAATTGTTCGCCATGTTGTTTTCTAGGAAAATCTTATCAGTACTGAATATTGCATACATTACCATTGATCTTGTCAACCAATAGGATGTTATCATTGTCTCAGAACTTTCTTTTGTCTGACACTGACAGTGAGTTGCGGTAGTCGTGCAAAGCCAATCTACTAGTGAGATGCACAAATTTTCAACCATTGTCATTTTGTGTGAGGAGCAGCACTATTCATGCTCTTTGTGTTGATATTTGCATTCAAGTAGTAAGTGCATGGGATTATATCCATGGCGGTAAAATTAGTGGGTGAAAAGGGCCACGTGGCCATCCCATCTCCTTAGACAATTTGCACATTTTTTTTATTGGCTAAATTTGCACCAGTAAGCAGTCTCCTATTTGATTGTGCTGGGATGATGACAGGATTATCATCGCCAGCAAAGAATTTTGGGAATGGAAAGACGGCAGGTATCGAAGACGCTACAAGGGCAATCAAACAATTGAAAGGAGAACATGGAGTAAAAGAGCACGAGTCCCTCACTGACAGAAGTTGATGTCTGTTATTAACCATCTTACAATGTTTATTATTCTTTTCAACAATGTGAGTTTCATGGGAAAACCTCT
>JABCMJ010005409.1:0-16647 GCA_014822125.1 Arbutus unedo | reverse complement strand
AAAGCAACTGAAGAAAACTGGACTCGTCGTCTCGTCCAAATGAGCTGTTAATAGAAGAAGCAGTACAAAATCATCGGAAGCGTGGTGTTCTTCGATTCTCATTGTCCTCCATAATCAGAGTTTGGTTACAGAGCGTAGTGAGCAATTAGTAATGGCGAAATCTGAGTCGACGGAGCAGCTAACTCAAGAAGAACACCTCGATGTCCTCACAAACACCGGCCAAAAGACTGGCGTCTCCAAACCCAGGCAAGTCCTGAGAAAACGCAGGGAATGGAAATTTTTTGTTTTTGTTTTTTTCCAATTACATCCGATTATGCTTCTACTGACTTCCTAAACAGTTAATGACTGGCCAATATCGATTTTTCGATTCGTTTATCACTTTTTCGTGCTTTTGATGAAACATATGCTTCTATCTGTGCAGTATATGTGTGTTTAGTTTAGTTGTTGAGAATACAGAAGTGGGGATTACGCTGAAACGTGTTCGTCACATGCTAAAAAATGTTGCAGGTGCCGAAAAAGTATAACAACAGAATCTACTACATGCTCCGTGAGCTCACACTTATTGGGAGTATGGAGGATATTTTTTGAATAAAATTTTCAGTAATCGTAACACTACTGGTGACATGGCAGATTGTTTTCAATTTGATTTCGCGAAACAAAGCTGTAAAAGTTAAGGAGGTTCAATTTGGTACTTAGTATTGGCTGTCTTGGTTCTACTAGTAACCAGGAACATTGAATGCATAAGGTGATATGTGTAGTCCATTACTGAACATGAAAGAAAGAAAAGCAAGCCAATTTGCTACTGAAGTGTTCAACAAATTCCATTATTTGTTTCGATATTTGGGAATGTAACGGGACCTATTCAAGACTTAGGAAACTGGTGTTTGGACTAATGCTATTAAAATACTTCAAATGGACAAGTTGCAGAACGGAAGAAATCAATAATAGCAGAGGTGTTATGGCTAGCCATTTGGGTTAAACAGTCTTTGCACTTGTAGTCAGGGCACTGATAAAGGTGAACACCCCATCAGTTATTATGTCGTGGTGAACTGCAGCATTCAAGTCCCACCTGGAATGTGTAGTCTCTGACACATAACAACCAGAATGCTAGCAATAGCACTCAATCTAGTCAGCGATCTCAAAAGTTGGACCTGAAGCCTGGAAGGGCCATGAAACACTTCTCATGTTTTATTCCATCCTTTAATCCAATATTCTCGAAATCTTGCTTGCAATAGGTTCTTTAATCTTTAGCGTTTCATTGCAGATTGTAAATGTTGAAAGCTATAAGTTTGAGTTCGATAATGTCAAACTTGCAGCTTTTATTTTAGAGTAAAGGAGCACCTTCATTTTAAGAAAAAACCACATTTTATGTTGTCAGAGGTTTGCTTGTCATAATTTTTAGGCTGTTCTCTGTTAATTACACTGTTGTGAGCTCTTTTATGAACATTTAAGGAAAGGGATACAATGATGCGACCACGGCACATGAATCAGCTTAAGAGCAGTAAAGGATGTCATTACGTTGCGGTGATCCTGCCATCAGGGTAGACTAGGTACAAATCCGATTTCCTGAGAAAAAGGTCACCGTGTTGAGCTCTTTTGGGGCTCTTGTAGGGAGGAATTTTGGTGGGCTGTCATTTGGTTGTTCTTGTGGTTTTGGATGCACTTAAGCGTGTTTTAGAAAATGTGAATTCGAAACATGTTTTGGGTATTTACTGTTGAGCATGTGGAATAACTAGCACAGTGAAGGTAATTCTTGGGAGTTTCCGAGGCTGATAGAAACTACTTCGGAACTAAGAGTGGAATTCTCCCTTCAGTGTTCCTGTCTGTTTCCGTTCATTTGTTTATTCCATTTTGTCTCTGCTTTGTATTTTTTTCTTCACTTTTCTGGTAGAGGCTTAGGAGGTTGCGTTACGAACATCAGGACCATCAACCACTCAATCATTGATGAGCTGCTTGACCAACCTGTGTAATGTTTTCGCTTTGCAAGTCCAAGTAAACATAAGTGGTTGTTTGTTTAGTCTTTGTTTATACTTCTAGCTTGCATTGACTGTTGAGACTTTTTGTTGCTTCCGATATCTCTTTATATTGAAAGGAACAAATGCTTTTTTGACTGTTTTAGTCAACTTTCTGCCATCATATTACATAAAGAATGGGTAAACCATCTGTTATCATGTTTTTTATGGAAGTCGATTCTACTCATGGCCTAGATCTGTAGATCGATGCTCTGACACTGCTTCGCTTTGAATCCATGATATTTCGTTTCACGGGCATCAAGTTAGAAACTATAGTGGAATTGTGTGAGACTTTAGTTTGATTTCTTCTTTGCATTGGAAATTTTTCTGTTTGTAAAAACAGAGGACATGTTCACAGAGATGGGGATTACCATCGAGCTGTTCATGTTTGGATTTTCTCCGAAAGTACACAAGAGCTGCTTCTCCAACGACGTGCTGACTGCAAGGATTCATGGCCAAGCCTGTGGGATATCTCCAGTGCAGGCCACATATCTGCTGGCGATTCATCCCTTATCTCTGCCAGGTAAGTTAATTCACTACTATAAATGCAGCTTTGGTGAGGCCAGTTATGCAGGGCTTTTGGCCTTGGAGTAGTTTCCATAAGCTTTCAGTATATAAGTCTCCATGCTATATCCACCCTTCAAAGAACACTAGGCTATGTATCTGTCTTTTCATTGCACAAATGGTTAGCAGTTCAATACAAGTGTCACCTACTTGGGCTACCTTTATGAGGGATTATGCCATAGGAGCATCGGTAGTTTCCAGGAATATATTCAAGGAAGTAACAATTCCCCATAGGGTACTTGCAACATTAACGTTTATAGGTCAGGAATCTGTGTTATATAAGAAAATTCTTAAAGAAGATGTTTATATGACTGCTTTAGTCCTCCACTTCTATCTTTTTTGCTCAAATGCAATTTCTTTAGCTAAGAAGATTGATTATCGCACTTCACTTCCCTCAGATACTTTTTGATAGTTTTCTTGTAATGTTTTTTTCTTGATGTTCAGTAGAATGGTTACAGTAAAGCAAATTATCATCCTTCAGCATAAAATCAATCTCCCACCTCGTATGTGCACGTGCTCACTGTTTCTTGGTATGTGATTGAGTTTTAAGGAGGTCCATCAAAAGAAATGATGTCCAGGAGTTGCAGTTTTGTTGCCTTGAGAGTGTTAGGATTGTTTTTGTTGCCGTGATAATGTGACCTACTAGTTTTCTCATTTGTCAACTTTTCTGTTTGAGTGGAGTCAGTCAAACTGTCTTAGTGCGAAATACCTGGCAGAGAAGGATTAAAAAGTTGTGGCCCTCTTTAGACCTTTTTCTCATAGCATTATGAAGATAGCAGTACGAAGTGATGACCAAATAGTACTTAGATAAACTTGTTTTCTGTGGATTTTCATGTTTTGGTTGGACAATCATGCTGTCATTGTTGAAAGATACATTGCTAAGATAGAGTGCCGATCCATGTGGTACTAAGCTCTGTTTTCCAAATTAGGATTTCTTTTGACCTATGTTTGGATGGCAACAACCAAAAAGAAGGACGTAGAATCGCATTACCAGTACAGTTTTTAACTAATCCAAATTAAACTTCTCTTTGAAGATTACTGGTATTGGATGTATTTGAAGCTAACTGCTCTTGAATTGGTGATTGTGTTTGATGCAATTTGTATGCTTGCAGAAGGGAGCTTCAAGAAGAGCTGGGTGTAATCCTTCCTAAGGATGCATTTGAATTGATATTCATTTTTCTTCAAGAGTGGTTGGTAGATCAAACCCCTTGTCTCTGTTGTGGTCCTTGTGAAAATTATTTTTGTTTTTTTATCAATTGTTAGCAGAAGGCACACTACTTTGGCTGAGGGGATTTGCCTCTCTTTCTCTCTCATTCCTCCCCCCCGCCCCCACCAACGGTCAGAAGCAAATTGAAAGCTATTAAAGCCGCTGTTTCTTAGCTCACTGCTTAATAAAATAATTTTTTTCATCATTTATGTGTTGGTATTTCTCACGTATGGAGAGTACATCTGTAGGAGATTAGAGAAATCTAGGAAGAAACATCTAAGCCAATAAGCCTAAGGTTCCAGGGGCTGTTGCCTTTCTATATGGATGGATGCAATAACCTGGAACCATCTGCACCAGTGACACCTGGCTAGCTTGAACTGGTTCTTGTCACACTATGCTACATTTTGGGAGGATGGCCTTCTCAAAGAACAGAAAGAGTTGGGAGAAAAGAAAAATTTTGTTCCTGCTTTTATCTTTTTGGTTTCCATGGTTACTAAAATACTTTTATTTGTTTGAACAACCTGGGATGTATCGACATGAAATACTAGGGCTGAACCATCTATACACATTGGGGACTCTATTCTGCAAGAGAAGTAATCAAAATATCCTTTTAGGACAAGGTAAAAGACGAAAAGATAAAACAATATTGGACTAGTTTTGCCCCTTCCATTTTCCTAATCAGTTTCCCAGTAAAATTGGTTGATTTTGCTCAGGAATAGAGTATATCTTGCTTTTTAGTTCCATCAAAGTCCTTGGAAGTATGAAGTTCACTGTTTACCTTGAGAAGGGAAGGAGGGTATCCCTATAAACTTAGACATTTAAGACATCATATGAGATATGTCCATTTGCAAGGAGTTACAGTGAACTTCCTTTACAAATGTGAGTGAATTTAATACAACATATTGGATGAGACCATCAAACCCATGACTGTCGCTCTTAAATGCCCTGCCATTTTTGATAGTCGTGGTGGGTTTTACAAAACTGACTGTATATTTGTCCATAACATAATGTGTGGTGGGGTTCTACCTCGCGGTATCGGTACATGTGTATGGCAGCCGGTTTGTCGTCAATATCAGTATCGGAAGCCCAAGATCCCAATACAAGTGGGTTGATGTTTAAAACATTGAATGTTGTGGATTTAAAACTTTCTTTCATATTACGTCGTTAATATCAAGCTGTTATATATGAAAATCATTTATAGCTCTGTCCTCATCAAATCCTTGCCGTTGTTTCTAGAAATTGTTTTCTATCTCATGACATACATACTGCGTCCTCTTGTTTATTGCTCATGCCTTGTAGTTTGAAATCTGTGTGGTTTGCATGATTATCTGTTTGGAAGTTTGTATTCGTCTCTTCAACTTATGTTAGTCAACATACTTTTTTTACTTCTTCCATTCTTTCTATTATAAGTTGGCCCACTTCACACATTAAGCTTTATTGTGTTTGGTTTTGCAACTTCTGCTACTCATTGATGTTTCCGTGTTGCATTTCAATGCAGCGTCATAAATGATGGAAAGTATATCAATAATGAGTTCAACGATGTATATCTGGTAACAACTGTTGCTCCAATTCCTCTGGAGGCATTTACTCTTCAGGTGAAGACGACAAAATTTTCATCTGATAGAGTTGTAACTCATTTCTAATGCTGTTTACTGGTTATGATTCAATTACCTAAGAGGATATGTATCCATGGATCGTAATTTAGTCATTTTACCTCATACTGCATTGAAGCAGTTCTCTGTCACAGTTGCATTACAGGTTTTTTTTTTTTTCCTTATTTAAGAGGTTTACAAAATAGTGTGGGAAAAATTTTATGGCCTGCAAAACTATGTGTCTGTACAAAATTGTTTGGTAAAGCTTTATGCCTGCAAGAACTTTGTTTATATGGCATCTAAATGGACTAACCTTGTAACATCTGTTTGGCCATACAATTCTATTCATTATATTGTCTCCTAACTGTTGGTTGATTGTTTATTTCATCTGCTACCTGCTGGATTTATTCTTTGACTATGTACAAATCGGTAAGTGTATGAAGTGGTTCTCTGTTTGACTTTTGAACTTTGATGATACTCAAGCTCTTTGTTGCCAATATTAGTGCTCTACATCTGTCAATGAGAAATGAAGTTCAAGAAATAAGTTGATGTGATATTTGATATGTGACTGCTTTGGCTCCTTATCTCCGTAAAATGTTGCTTAAATTGTCATGAAGTCTTCCATGATTATATTAGCTCATTCTCATGTGCCTGGTGGAGTGATACCAAGATTTAAATTTCAGCTTCAAAACTTTCTTGAACCATTCTTGCAGATTTAGCAAGCATAAATTCTTATTGGTCTAGGTTTTTCCCCTATCGATCACGTTTAAAAGCTATATTTTTCCTTTCTAAATATTCTTTGCATATTGTCTATGGATTGTATTGTTCCTTTCTAAGTATCCTAACTGATTGGTTTTGCTACTATCCTGTCCCTAGGATTTTCACCCTGTATAGATTTTTTTCATTTCTTGTAGGAATCAGAAGTCTCTGCTGTTAAATATATCCCTGTCGAGGAGTACAAAGAAAAGCTTGCTAAGGAAGATCCTGAATATGTTCCCTATGATGTAACGGGCCAATACGGTCAACTTTTTGACATAATTGCAACAAGGTATGGTATAAAGTTTAAACTGCCATTAGGGAATTTCTTATGCAAACTCTTATGCATCTGGGCCCCATTTGGGGTTGCTTAACTATTGAATATTATTTAGAGATGCTAAAAAAGTGCTAAAAACACTAGTCAATAATGTCTTTGACAAGACTGCTAAATAAGCTCTGAAGCGGGGACATTTATAGAGTCTCACTTTTGCTTGAGGTCAAGTTTGTGTTTAATTTAAAACCAGAAGCAACCCCGCCTGAGAAGAGAGCGCTGTATTCTCTGGCTAGAGGGGATATGAAGCCTTAAAAGATACAGAAGAGGTTTGACTTTGATCCGCGAGCATATTTGTTAGGATGCGTAATCTTTCTTTTAATATATGTTGGATGCTTTCTGGTCAGAACTTTCTAATCCGTTGGAATGTTGAATGTCAAGGTTAAGTTTGAAACCGGGAGGTATTTTCTTTAGCAAAAACAATTTTCTGCACTTTTGTTTATTCATCGTTAAAGAAGCATATGACTTCTTATAAGAGAAGTCATGACCTGGAGTGAGATGGCAAGTATTCTCCGCTCTTCTGGTGCGGGTTAGGGTTTGACTAGCGCGAATAAGCCTCTTCACAAGATATGGGGAAGAATTGCCGATGTACTACCTCTTCTGGGCCCTGCTATAGGAATGACTATATGCAGTTTAATTTGGCGCTGTTGACCTGCTGTGTTCAATGTGTTTAAAGGCGAATGCACAATGTGAGGCGTTTTATCCCTCATGAGGCGAGGTGTAGGCCTCGAAGCATTGAGGCATAAGCATTACAATAAATAATTTACCTACCCTGTGTTTGCGTTGGTTACCTGCCAGTGATACAATCATGAGTGAGTTATTACATATTCCACATTGGCCTTTTAAATTCTAACCTACTATCGTTTTGCTTACGGGAGGTTTATTTACGTGAAATTGCTCTAGATACAAAGTAAACATGGAGGCACGGAGTTTGGCTCTACAAAAGCAGCTTTCTCGTTATGCTGGCATCTCGCTTGGGGCTGAGGTTGTCACCATTTGCTTTTCTTTATTTTTTGTTCATTGTAATTGGTCTCTGGTTCATTTAACCGTAAAAGAATGTTTCCGTTCATTCTAGCACAGTATCATTAGTTGTATTTTAGGTTTGGTGAGTGTTTGATCTGACTCTAATACTCACGTTTACTTGCGATAGGATTCTTGACACATGTAGCTTAACAGAGGCTGCAAATGTAAAGATCTGATTTTTGTTGGTCCAAATTTGTCTTTGTTCTCTGATAACATACGAAAAAGAGTAGGAAAAATGGATTTCTCGTATGTGGTAACCTTTTTTGGGTCCATCCAATTTTCTCATCTGATATTAGGGATGTTCATTCTATTGCCTCCTTGTTATCCCAGGCTTACAGACTTATTGGGATTTAGAAAGTATATATTCTAACAATGATGTTCACTGAAAATGATTATATAGCCAAGGACCAAAAAGGATGATCTGACAAAAGAGTAATTAGTACCAAGACTCTACAAAACTTTTGAGCCAACTTCCTCCATCAAAGCAAATTCATTGCCATGCACTATTTAGAAAATAAATGCTGAAGTTACACTTCATCGTTCCTTCTACAATATTATAAGATGTATTGCTTGATTTGGTGAAGGCCACTACTGGGACTAATGTTGTAACCCAGTATTATCTCCCCCACAAAAAAGGTTATGAGTTCGACCTGTTTTTATGGTGCATGGACGACCCTTCATGCTACCCACTCTTGCTTATCATTTTGCTTCTTCTCTCTCTGAGTTGTTCTTGCTTCCCCTCCATTTTATTAATGTATAGCCTTACGATAAATACAGTACTCTGGATATGGAGCTGCTCTGTCCTTTCATGAGTTGTAGACTAGCTCACTAAAACCAATTGAGGGGATATAGAAACTACAATGAGACTCTCCTCTTTCGTAACGAGTTGCAGACCGGTTTGTGTCTGTAATTGTGCTTGATCCTAAACCTGTTTTTGGCTTAGAGCTTCCTTTGAAGTTTTATGTTTAGCTAATCAATTACATTGCTGACTTGTTCTTATTTCAGTTTCTTTTTGTCCTAGTTTCTTACTTTCTATCTCTCTAGATTTTTATGTTTTTTCTTGTTGTTCAATTATTGATACTATTTGAAGTAGCATTTATATTTGCCTCTCTCATACAGTTGACAGGGCTCACTAATAGAGACAAGGAAGCTCTGGCGTTGCTTGTTAAAGCTGGGACAATCATTGATGACATTTTCCACCTGCAGGTTGTTTCACTGCACTGCTAAAAGAAACTGTCTACTTCAATTTGTTCAGTGCTGGTTGACGAATCCTTGTCTCGGCTTTTCTTCCCTGTTTCTCTTCTCCCTTTTTTCTTGCTTTCTTTTTAATTTTTTTTTTCATTTTATTTTGCAGGCTTGGTACAGCAATCCAACTTTAAGGGATTGGTTGAAGGAGCATGCTGAGATTTCTCATGTGGACAAATTAAAGTGGATGTATTATAGGATTAACAAAAGTCCATGGTACATTTTTTGGAGAAGTGCTCTTTAAACCTTATTTATTCTTCAATTAAAAAATTTATCTGCACCCCAACTCTCTCTGCTAGTGGATAATGATATTTGGTGATGATTGAGGTATCACCAACCGGTGACAACTGAGGAAGTCAATAACTCTATCAGTGATAAGTAAAAACCTCGTTAAGGTTTTCCAAAGACAGAGGTCCTGTCCACCGCCGTTTAGGCTGCTAAACATACACTTGCGTTTGTAGCACTCTACCTAAGCATTCATATTAAATTCTGTTCAGCTTGTCCGAAGCTGTGATCTGAGCTTTCTGTCCTACGGTAGAAATTTTCCTTTATGTCAAGTTTTTTGAATCAATAGGGAAGACTTGATTCTCTCATTTTTGTGTGGACAGGTCCTGCCTCGATGAAAATGAGGCATTTTTAACCACTGCAGATTCAGCTGTTAAGTTGCTTCCTGCAGCCACAAAGCCTATTACTGAGTGGAAGGGACTCGAGTACAGGGCTGCATTTCCTAGACTGAAACCACCCGGTGCTAACTTTTACCCTCCAGATATGGACAAAATGGTATAAGATGGGATGTTTCATTTCAGGCTTCAAAAAGAATTATCTTGCATAACATACACTTCGTTTTGTGACGTGGCATTTGGTTTTCATCTATTTTTATTTCCAGCCTTCTGTTTACCATGGCTCTTCCTTGCCTAGGAATTTGAATTGTGGAAGGACAGTCTCGCGGAGGATAAAAAACAAGATGTAACAGGATTTTTCAGTGTTATTAAAAGGCACAGCGAAACAAATTTGGACACATTCCTATCTGACAATATGAAAGGTAGCATAGATCAATATCCAGGCCCTAATGATCTTTATACTGTTCCTTACTCCCAAGAGTATAAGCATTTCCTAGCTAAAGCTGCTGAATTGCTTCGAACAGGTTGATCGTCTGAAGTCTTGTTTTCTGGTGTAGTTTGAAGAGGTTGCTACATAGCAAGGCTAATGCTTTCATTTCCAATCACTATTATGATTCAGATATAGCCTGGATGGAGTTGGTTAGTACACTTTTGTTATTGGTTTTTTCATAGTTGCGATTTAGATGATTCAGAGTGTGTTTTATAGTATTTTCTGCTGCTTCTGGAAATAGCTTTACTCTTAAATTTATTTCCAGATAGTTATTTGGTTCCCTGAGATGTTTCCCAAAAAGTGAAATTGACTATCAGAAAAATGCTAGTTGCTGGAACCTTCTGTTGTTAAGTTGGTAGCACTTCATTTCCTCTCCTGTTGTTAACTTGGTAGCACTTGGAGATATAATGTCACGTTTCTTGTTTTCTTTTCTTTCTTGTGAGATGATATGATCGAATTTTGCATTACTGAGACAAGTCTGAGTTATCTTAAGAACCTTGAAGAGTACCTTACCAAATATTAATGTGGTTGCAGTGGTGTATGATATCTCAAAAATATTTACTGATTGTTC
Organism: Arbutus unedo; assembly: GCA_014822125.1. NCBI lineage: Eukaryota > Viridiplantae > Streptophyta > Magnoliopsida > Ericales > Ericaceae > Arbutus > Arbutus unedo. The sequence goes on along the minus strand of JABCMJ010005409.1, from coordinate 6,236 downwards.
TCTTAGTTTTAGTGAAAAGGCTCTATCTGCGTTTGTTTTTTTCATCACTTTATTATTCCCCTTTTCTCTTTCATCTGTGTGCAAATGTGCAAGCACTTTTAAATTATCTTCTATTGAGCTAGCTGATGGATGGGCAAAGGTGGCTTATGCTTTTTTAGAAAACAATCTTAGGCCCTGTAAGTGGTAGAAAAATTAATTGTTTCTCTTGCTGCAGAATGAAGTCCACAGGCGCCAATTTTTTTTGTTTTCAGAACCTACAGATATGCTTTCATAGCACTAGAATTTATTCAGAAAATTCTTTAAAAGCGGAAAGAAACGAAAAGTAGATGCTTTTTGAGGAAACATGACTAGGAAGTGAATGTTTGGGGGAAGATATTTGTTAGTAGAGTTATTTGTGGCAAAAAGTCTACAAAATCCATTTGGAGCCTGCTGCAAAGGAATTCGACACACACACACACACACATGCACACACACACTCCCTCTCTCATGGGAAAGTGGTTTGTAAGATGAAATTAGTAAGAGCATTTGAGAACTTCATTGACTGACTTGCTCTATTATCATGATAAAACAGAAGCAACGTAGTCTTGTTTTGGAGGTTTATTTTTGGAAAGAGAGACAATAGCAAGAAAACTTTGATGGTAGCCATCTTTTTAATAAACATGTAGCACACTAGAGTTAATTATAAGGTTGGATATGTAACCTTATTGTGTGGCTAATGCGAAATATAGAACTTCTTAATCTGTCTACGACTTTTATTTGTGAGGCCATCAGTTTTGATAATTTTTCCTTTTTTTTGCCCAAGGACTCGAAGCTGGATGTTACTATAGGCCCATATGAGACTTATGAAGATGCCCTTTTTGGATACAAGGTATTGTTTATACGAATTTCTCTTCTTTGTGCACCTTTGTTCATCTCTTATTTGTGATCAGCGTGGAGTCAGTGTGATTCCAGCATAGCACTTACTTTGCTGCGAAAATGAATGAGGAATTAAATTAGAGAAGTGAAATCATTATATAATTTTGCTCCAGTTGGAGTTTTTGATGAGGAGGAATGGAGACTTCAATCTCCTTCTCCTGTGCCAATTCCATTTGATAGGATAAATTCTCCTGAGATGTATATTATATGTTTTTTTCATCACAAATTCTACACATATAGTGCTGGTATATGGACTTGATGGAATACGTAAATGCATGGTCATCATTTTCCAACATGTTTTGAACACTAAGGTTTGAGGTACAAATACACAGTACTCCCTGATAATCTAAGATGTGTCTTGTAAACTTGCTTAATGAATTTGTTGACCTATTTGTGGTCTAAAAAGTCTTTGCTCCTTTTTTTTTGGATGACAGAGGACACTATGTTTTCTGTTTTATCTTTTGTGCAGTTCATTAGCCATTTGTAGATGACCAAGGTAGTGCCCCCAAGAGGCCATTTTCTTAATGTAATTGTACATGTCAAAAACAAAAGACAATGCAGCAGATTTACACTCGTATTGCAAATGTATGTTCTACAGAGGGCCAAAGATTCAAGAGCCTTGTAATCTTGCATGCATGCAAATGTATATTTTACAGTGGGAAAAGATTCAAGAGCCTTGTAATCTTGTTATCTTTCAATTTTTCTTTTAGTTGTCACATATAGCTTATTGTTTGCATACTTACTTCATAGGCAACATTTGAGGCATTTATCGGAGTTCGAGATGACCAAGCAACAGCTCAAGTTAAACTCTTTGGTGATCATTTGCAGGTGCCTTCGAATTCATGTTGGTGAAATATGCTTGTCATTGTTACTAATTGACTTTTTGTGCAATATTCTCTAATTGGAGCATCCTTTTCTAGGTTTTGGAGCAAAATCTTCCAATGGATAATGTGTACAAATCCCAAGACATAATTGCTGCTCCAATTCGTGTTATCCAGCTCATTTATAATTCTGGGGTAATTCCTTGGCAAGTGGGAACTGTAGAACTAATTTTTTCTCTTGTGCTTCACTTTCAATCCTTCCTTGTGTCATGCATCAATTCATTGTCGAAGAATGTGTGTAAAATTTGGTTTTTCTTGTCTAGGATGTTGCTTTCGGAACTTTCCATTTAAGAAATAAATTTTGAGTACAATCTCCTTATGCAATACTGCTGCTGTGATTGATAACTCAAGGATTTAACTATATACTTTTTAATTTTTGACCACAATGTTCTCTCTGAAAAGGCTTGAACCGCAGAGTGTGTGAAGATATGGTTATTGATGAAGCAGCATGGTTACTGAAATATTAGAACAACGTTATGCTGATTAGACTTCTAAAAATGCTACTTACAGTATATGGCCTCTGAGACGAGCCCCACTAGATGGTTATGAGTTATATCCCCTCTTTCTGTGGTAGATAAGGTTACGATGCCTTATATTGTTGTGGAATAACCACTGCTCATGCTATAACAAGTTGTATCATCTTTCACATGGTTGTGATAATACCGTGGATTGTGGTGGTTGTAACTTCTAATACATACCTAATATGTTTTCAAGTGTTGTCCTTTTCATTTTGATTTACATTTGAGTGACTAGAAAGCATATAATGTTGGGAGTTACTTTATACAACTTGCTTATTGGACCTAGAAGAGCTTCACCTTTATCCATTGTCTGTAAGGAAAACTGTGGACTCAAGTAATTCATGGTTTTATCCCCATTTAAATGGAATGCTAACTTCTTAATTGACTGTAATATAGTCAAAACAAAAGAATTACGAAAAAGAGTTGAAACGGAAGATGAAAAATTATACCAAAATTGATTTATTCATTATTACTTTCCTTGGGCTGAGTTTAACTTTCATGAATGAAACATGGAGACCGATCCTGTATGAAATTGTGCAAACCTCATCTACTTAGCTGCTCACTCAGTTTAACCTAGTGATTTTTTTCGTTAAGTTGATTCTAAGCATTTTTTTTCAATTTTCATATTTATAATGCTTGATAGGCTGATTTCCTAATAGCTTAAGCTTTTGGACAATTGGTAACTTAGCATGGTATCAAAGCTGGGTGTTTTTAGAGGCATTGGGTTGTAGTCTCTCCATTTGCATATTGTTTCTTGCTTTGCATTCTATTTCACTCTATGTTTGGATGTTTGTATCTCACATGTGAAAGACAACCTCGTGAAGGACGTTGTTGGATAGCTCGATAAACATTGTTGGGCCCATTTCCTAAGAACTTGAGCTTTTCGGACAATGGCTGACTTAACATATGGAAACAAATAGTAGAATATTTGACTTTGCTTTTTGCTCACTGGTTTTCTACCAGGCTGTAACCCTCTTTGCACCAAGTTGACTGAAAGTACCTCATTGAGAGGCTGAGGCTTGAGAAAATAGTTTTTTGTTATTGTGGCAGGATGTGAAGGGTCCTCAAACTGTGGCATTTAATCTTCCAAATGATGAGGCTATAGTAAAGGATCGGGGAACATCCATGGTCATGCTTAAAAATGTTTCAGAGGCAAAGTACTACTCTTTTCTTTGAAGGACTTATGATATTCACCTGATACTAATAAAAGATACTTATTTTTAGCAGTTCTGTGGAAATTTTTGGGGAGTTGAGTTTTGTTTTGTTTTGATATCTCGTACTACCCCATGTTAAGATTGAATTCACCTTTTTTTTCACTCAACCAGGTTCAAGCATATTCTTCAACCTATAGCTGAAGTGTGTATAGCGAAGGAACAGCAGGATTCTGTAGACTTTGATTCTTTCTTCACTCACACAATTTGCCATGAGTGTTGCCATGGGATTGGGCCTCATAGCATAACACTTCCAACTGGTGAAAAGTCTACAGTTAGACTGGTCAGTTGCAATATTAACATTTTCATGTTTTTTTTCAAACCATTTACTCATTTATTTGCTCGTCAACTTCTGACTTAGTTTTTGATCCAACATCTGTCTTTGCAAGTTGGAGTTACAGTGTAAAACTTGGTTTGTCTTCATTATTTATCGTACAGTTTGATGTTTTTATATATTCACAGGGATAGGTACATATTCATAGCCCTAGTTTGTATTCATGTTAATTTGTCTTATCTATTGAATTAAATCAGTCTTCTTGCATCAATTAAAACTAATCACTGCAGATATGATTTTAGTATTTGTAGAATTACATTTATCTTTTTCTCGAAGGTTGGGGTAGGCCGTGGGGGAGGGTATTATTCATGGGCAGCAGGTAGGCACATATGCCAAGAGTTCGTATATGAGACTGCCAGACTGGTAATTTTGATAGCGCCCGTCCTTGCGTGGATTATGGTATATATTTTCCTGTTTTGCCATTGGAAAATGTATGTTTATGGCAAAAGTAATGTTCAAGAATGATGTTTGAATTATAGGAGTTTTGGTATGTTTAGTCAACAGTTCATAGGGATGTGGATATGCATATTCGGTCTTTCTTGTTATATTTTCTCTCTTTTTGTTTTCAGATTATTTCAAAATATGATTCAAATTTTTCTATCACTAGGGGGAATAATAATGTGTGGAACCCTTTAATTCGCGTTGTGATTTCACTCACGATTTCGAGATAAGACGGTGTTTCTAGTTACCGAGTCCTGCAACCAGAACCAAAGCTTAGTGCCTCACCCTAGAGTTGGGTCAGGAAGCCCTCAGATACCTAAGTCAGTACTTGAAGAAGAAGAAGGAAAGTACTGAGTTAGGGTTGCAAGATTGGACGTACCTCTTTTCCACCAAGTACTGTACCTTGTGTACCATTCCTAGCTTGAGCACTAAGCTTGGATTGGCATGTGCAGAGCACACTCTTGATGATAGTGACTCATAACTGAATTCTGTTATGACCTCACCCTTTGACACGATGAATGATAGCTCATGCTTCACGCGCTGGTCTAACTGAATGCCAGGTGGTGATTCCACTCTGATAAAGATGAGCTCGGCTCGGCAAAAAGACATCCTACTTGGCTTGAGCCCATGAACTGTGGGCCTGGTCTGGGCTCGGTCAGGTGCCATCTTGAGACATAGGTCAACTCGACCCCAACAGGTTACCTCAATATGGGTATGAATTGGGGCCTGGTCAAAGCTTGGCCCAACATGGGAGATTTGAAATGGGCTCAGCCCAGTCTGCTGAAGGATCTCACATTTTGTCTTGGCCCAACCTGTTAAAGATTTTAACTCGGTCCTGACTGGGAGCCATGCTGATACCGTCTTGCACATAATGTGACACAAATTTTGAAGTCTTGTCAAAATCACCCCATGCCACCTAAGGCTCAAGGGGAGGTTGGAGTAGCTCTTGAGAGAAAGAAAGTGTGCAGAAATGTTATGCAAACTAAATGATAGTTCTACAGATGATTAACAGGTAGTAGAGGTAAGGAATTAGGAGATTATGATAACTGCGGATTTTTTAAGGAGTGATATATCCTTGAAAAAAATTTGATGTTTAGTCCAAAGTTTGATTGAGATTGTGACCTTTGACCTTGGTTCGCTGTGGTGGGGCTGAAAGTGCGGTCTTTGATTCATTTGTTATGTTGTATTGTTTTGGTTTTAGTGTTTCACCAAGGTTGGTTGCTTTATGTAATTGCACTCTAGATTTCAAGACCAACTACTGTTTGTAAATTGCAGTACAATTCAGGTACTTCTCTGTATTATTAGGGAAGTAATCAACAATTTGGACACAAACAAATTCCTGCTTTGGCCTGGTCCATCAGTAAACTATTTTGGAAACCTTTGTCATTGGAGAATTGTGTGAATCATATCTCATATCATTAGCAACATTCATTCCCGTGCAAAAGCAACTGTTGAGATGGACTTCTTGTGCAAGTATTTCTGCAGTTGGACTTCACCATTGGCAGCTTAGTAAATCCTCGATTTCTAGCAGTCAGTAGCTTAGTTTTTTACTTAATTTAGGTCTTCCACATTTTTATTTGTCCTTATGGCTTGCACTCAATCAGTCCAAGGAATTTGGCACCTATTGCTAAAAAGAACACTAAAACTGAACTTGAAGTACTGAACGAATGAAGTTGCTCTGGTGAAGAACTTTTTTGGGGAAACGTGATTCTGATCTGCCCTGATTTTCTATCTATTTTGCAATAGGCTCTGCAAGAACTGCACTCTGCTCTGGAAGAAGCTAAAGCTGATATTGTAGGTCTCTGGGCCCTCAAATTCCTGATTGGGCAGGTTAGTATCTGCATATGATTGACGAATTTGTTGCTGTGTATCGCTCAATCATATGTACAATAAGGCTAAAACAGCAAGATTACGTAATTGTTTCCTGGGATCTAAA
>JABCMJ010005405.1:0-37803 GCA_014822125.1 Arbutus unedo | reverse complement strand
TAGAAACCTCAGGAGAGGTCAATGCATTTTACCCTTTAATATAAAAAAGGATAAAATACATTGACCTCTCTTGAGGTTTCTGACAATTGGAAGGACCTCCCTTGAAGTTTCAAAAAATGCAATCACCCACAAGCTTTTGAAATTATTAGATCATTACCCTCCTACCATTAGCATTCATTAAATTTTTGTTAATTTTGTCCTTAAATTTAATCATTTGGCCTTTTCTTCACACTCACTCCCTTAATATATTTTTCAAAAAAAAAAATTGAGTAATTTTGTTGAGATTTGACACTCTTAACTAGAAGAAAAATACCCCATAAAAATAATAAATATGTAGTGGGAAAATTTTAGAAATAAATTTATTTTTTTTAAATTTCAATGGAGGTGCACGCAAATTAGTCCGAATAACCTAATTTAATGTTACTAAATAAAATTTTATTTTTTATGCGTGGATCAATTATTTTTTTGCTATATATTATAATTTATTTTTTCATTACGAAAATTTATGTTAATTCTTCAGATCAAAAGATTAAAGTATTTATGTACATAGGTTTAAAAATTATTTTCACCAATTCAAAAAGTAAGCATTTAAATTGGTGCCAAATTTTTAGTACGGAAAATATTTATTTTTTAAAATCTTGGTACTAATTTTTTTTTCTTACTTCATTGAATTGGTGAAAAGAAATTTTTAAAAATATGCAAAAAATTCTTTAATCTCTTGATCTGAAAAAAAATTAGCATGAATTCTTCTCAAAAGAAATTATTGAAAAAGATATAAAGGTAGTGAGTGTGAAGGAAGGGCAAAATTGTCAAATTTAAGAATAAAAATAACGGAAGTTAATAAAAACTAACGGCAATGCATGATGATCTAATAGTTTCAAAAGCAGTGAAAGTGATTGCATTTTCTAAAATCTCAAGAGAAGTCCCTACAATTGTCAAAAATCTCAGGGAAGATCAGTGCATTTTACCCATAAATGTTATTTAGTCTGACATTATCTTTTACACTCATTCTCATGAATACATGATCTGATTCAGCCCTTTGGATGTTGGTATCATTTAATTGTTTCAGGAAAAATATCCGAAACATGTAAGGGACAAGAAACTTTATCAAATCAGCGGAAGCAAGTTTTCAAATTGCATCAGACATGAATGGATCTTGAGAGATATCAAAGATATGGATTCCAATTGTTAAATCATAATTTTACCCTTCAAGTTAAAAGCCTTGGGTTTAAAAAACCCCTTCTTAAATCTGCCTCCATCTCTCTCTCTCTCTCTTTAACAACGGCGTCTACCTCCCTCTCTATAACAATGTCTCTCCTAAAATTACGAGATCTCTCCCTCTCTTTGCTGCATGATCTCCCCTCATTGGATAAACCTCACACCGAAAAACATCTCACGCGTACCTCCCCGTTTGTTTTTCATGACCCAATCCATCTAGCATAAAATAATATATGTTCCCGAATAATGTGTGAATTTGGCACAACCCATGTGTATGAATTTTCTCTCATTATGAGTTTCCCATTGCATGGATGTCCTTATGATTGGATTTTCTAAGGTGAAAGTAATCATATTATTAGACTGCAGATGATGGAGGCCCATATCCAATGCTAATGAGATTTTTGTTGTCAGGACGTGGATAGTTTATTGCGAGTGGAAAGACTGAATGGATTTTGTAGTTGTAGTAGCTTGTTGATTAAAATTGTATTGTATGTATGCAGAAGTTCCATCTTGTATGTTATGATTTTTAAACTAATTGGGTGACAATATTTGATTAAATGTTTTTTATATTGTAAGGTATCAATTCTACAGAAAGAAAGCGTATGACTTACTTTTGTTATTGCGGTGGGGAAAGGAAGTTACTTCCTAGTGGTGCATTTCAATATGTTGGTGGTGTATCAGAAGCTGTGTTGATTGAGCATGACATATTGTATGATGATTTCGTTTTGAAAATCAGATCATGTCTAAACATAGTCCTTTACGACAAGCTCTTATTTTACAACATCGTGAGGGACAAGGCAAAGTATTTATGTGTGAAAGACCAAAATGGAGTAACAATGTTGTTTCACTTGAATGAAGACGAAGTAGATTTTTTTGTTGATGATCAAGGACGCATGACGGACCCACATTTGGTCCTCAATATGACACAATAGATCTTTTGACTTTGTTTTAACTCTTATTTGTGTACATTCATATTGTGTTATCCTAATGCCCCTATTTGACTTGGTTAGGGAATTCGACATAGTTGGCAACAATCACTTGTCATGTGGCAACACAATCCCTACATGGTACTCCCCCAGTGGAAACACAATTGGTTCTTTGAGTAGGGTTTTCATCACTTTTACAAATGAAATGGGATTGATACCTTTTGATGCGGACCAATCAAATGAGATCCTCACTAGAAATAGCTAAATGTTTGATGATCACGAGTGTTTTAAAGAAGTTGTTACCGTATTTGCTGCAGTTAATAAGTTTTGTTTCAAATATTTGGACAACAGCCGATATTTGTACCGCCTTTGTTGTAAAGTTGAGGGATATCCTAGGAAGCTATTGACTAAGTGCAAGGGGGGAACCGATTTTGTATGAGTTATTACCTTTAACAATCAATACACTCACATTGCCGAATATATTGCTAACTACAAGGCAACTATTCGGTTGAAACAAGTTGGTTCAATGTTCAAAGACAAGATTGTTATCAAACCGAGTTTCTTGCCAAGGGACATATGTAGGGATTTTGAGAAGACATTTCAGGTTCCTCTAACATACTTGCAAAGATGGAGGGTGAAGGAGCGTGAATGGGATTCTATAAATGGGCCCCCATCAATGACATATCACTTAGTTCCGTGGTTTTGTGAACGACTTATGGAAGCTATTCCAAACACAAAAGTAGTATGGACATCGATCGAAGAAGGCAAGTTCAAGCAGTTATTTGTTGCTTACGGTTGTTCGATTATGAGATTCCTTAAAGGTTGCAAGCCAATTATATTTATAGATGCGTGTTTTTTGACCGGACCATACAAGGGGCATGTTCTTTCTGCAAGTGCACACGTTGCGGATGATGGGTTATACCCTTTTGCCTATGCTATTGTGTCAGTTGAGAATGACGAGTTTTGGTTATGGTTTCTCCAAAATCTGAAGGAACTTCTCACCAGTTGTTCAGTTGTGTTGGTCACCAATTGGAACCATTCGTTATTACACTGGGTTAATTCTTATTTTCTGTTCAAGAGGTGGGACAAGATGTATTCTAATTTTGCCGAGTGTTACAACTCGTGGATTTTGCTGGAGCAGAACTTGGATATTTTCAGTTCATGAAAGGTAATGTGGAAAGAATAACAGATTTCTTATTTTGCAAGAAGACCAAAGCTGAAAAAAGCTCGTTGTTGGTTGGCCCTCTAAAATGGAAGGAAATAAAAAATTCTCAGTTCCTTGCATAGGGTTTCACTGCATCCACGATGGAGTTCACGATTTACGATTCTGACATGAACCTGTATGAGGTAAAATTGATCGGGGGCATATGTAGTTGTCTTCAGTGGCAAATGGCGGGTATTCCTTGCCCACATCCGTACGAGTAGTGCAAGCACACAATGGATTGAGTATATATTATCTCGTGGACCCATTCCTCACAACTAAAATGCAGCTGGCTATATACAAGAATGTTATGTCTCCGTTCCCCTTACATGACATGCCTGCTGCTTCTGCTATAGTTGTGTGCGCTTCGAAAATGGAGTCCTCTTCCATGGCTGATTATAGGGTCCCACTTTGCTATCTCCATCCACAAAGCGATCCGCCGGTCGTCCAAAGAGAAAAAGGGTTGAGTCTTAAACGCAAGACCATAATACTGTCATCGTGAACCGGGCACAATTGCAAAATATGCAAATCTCCACTACCCGACTAATATCTTTTGTAATCGTCCACAAGAAACTTCTCTAATTTGTTTTGCATATTAATCAAGGCCTATAACGATGACTATGTTTTTTTTTTAAATTGACCCACATTGTCTCTTCATAGTTTAACCCAAATAGATTAAATTTGGCAACCTTGGGTTTCATGCTAATATCTTCAATGTTAGTTGACTTGACTTGCCAAAAATTACTAGTTGCTCACAGGGGTTAAATGACTTGACTTGCCAAAAAGATGGGAAAAAAATTGGTAGCCAATGGTAGCATGACTTGCTCCCTTGGATAAATTCAGTTGCTGCCAAGGGTAAACAAACTTGCTCCTATGGGTTATAAGACTTGGTCTCGAAAGGTTAAACAGAGTTGCCTCCGAAACTTAAACAAAGTTGCGTAACTAGGATAAACAACTTGTCCACAAATGTTTATGTAACTTGTTCCCATGGCTAAAAGGACTTGCTCCCAAGGTAAACGGAGTTTTTCCCGATAGGGAAACTTACGTTCTCCCTAGGTAAACATAATTGCTCTCAAGGGGTCAAATAACTTACTCCCTGTGCTTGAACAACTAGCTCTCAAATGCCTTAAAAGACTTGCTCTATGGGGTAAAACTACTTGAGGCTAAAAATAGTTGCTCTAAAGGCTTAAGGAAGTTGCTCTTTATAGGAAAAATTACTTGTTCCGTGGGTAAACATAATTGCTCCCCAGGGGTCAAATGACTTGCTCCACTTACTCCCTAAGTCCCTGTGCTTGAACGACTAGCTTTCAAATGCCTTAAGAGACTTGCTCCCTGGGGTAAAACTACTTGAGACTACAAATAGTTGCTCTAAAGGCTTAAGGAAGTTGCTCCTTATAGGAAAAATTACTTGCTCCCTAGGTAAACATACTTGCTCCAAGGGTAAACTGAGTTGCTCTCTGTGTTTGAATGACTAGCTTCCAAATGCCTTAAAAGACTTGCTCCCTGGAGTAAAACTACTTGAGACTAAAAATAGTTTCTCCAAAGGCTTAAGGAAGTTGCTCCTTATAGGAAAAATTACTTACTCCCTAGGTAAACTGAGTTGCTCCATATGCTTGAATGACTAGCTTCCAAATGCCTTTAAAGACTTGCTCCCTGGAGTAAAATTAATTTAGACTAAAAAAAAGTTGCTCCAAAGACTTAAGGAAGTTGCTTCTTATAGGAAAATTACTTGCTCCTTAGGTAAATATAGTTGCTCCCTGTACTTGAACGACCAACTCCCAAATGCCTTAAAAGACTTCCTCCCTAGCGTAAGACTATTCAAGGCTAAAAATAGTTGCTCCAAAGGCTTAAGGAAGTTGCTCCTTATAGGAAAACTCACTTACTTCTTAGGTAAACATAGTCTCTCCCTGGAGGTGAAATGACTTGCTCCATGTGCTTGAATGACTAGCTCTCAAATGCCTTAAAAGACTTGCTCCCGAGGTAAACTATTTGAGGCTAAAAATAGTTACTCCAAAGGCTTAAGGAAATTACTCCTTATAGGGAAAATTACTTGTTTTTTCCTCCCTGGGGTAGTGGGAAGCTTTCACCGATATTTGTGGGGGCCGTCTGAGATTTTGAAAAAAGTACAGGAGGTGGCATATCAACTTGTCTTGTCATCGAGACTGTCAAGGATTCATGATGTGTTCCACATGTCTATGTTATGTAAATATGAACCCGATGCATCACTTGTGTTGAATTAGGTGGAGGTGGAGGTTGAGGACGATGTATCACGTAAGAAAAAGCCAATAAGGATTCTAGACACCTGAGAGCAAGTTCCGCGTGATAAAACAATTTTGTTAGCTAAGGTGTTGTGGCATCATCACAGTGTATAGGAGGCTATGTGGGAACGAGAGTCTGAAATTTTTTCCAAGTATCCATAATTGTTTCACCATTGAGACAACAATTTTGAGGACAAAATTTCCTAGGGGAAAGGTTGTGAGGATTTGAGGTTCGATATTTTTTATTTTTTATTTAGTGTAAAGCTTCGTGGATTTAAGTTTATGATTTGATTGTGTTCCAATTGCAATGATCTAGAGTGTTGGGCTCGATGTAAAATTTTTAGTAGTTCGAGAAAGTTAGTGTAATTAACCTAATTATGGGCATAAAATATATTTAGAAACTCTAAAGTCAATTTTATTAAATGTTATACAATTTTTTTAAAACTACAAAACCCTATTTCACTTGAAGAAGACGAACGAGCTTGTAGACAGAGGAATCACGCGAATAGTTCAACTAGGAAGTTGTAGAGGGTGCCGAGAACTTCCCATAGAGCCTAGGATAAGCCGAGTGTGTGGGGGAGTTCGAGGGTCTTTCAATCATTACAACATTTTTTGCTTTTTTAAGGTAGGATTTCATATTGATTTTTTTTGAGATGTTGCTTAGATCGTGTTTAAATCATGAGTATACACGTTATTTTTTATTGTGATTGAGTCATGTATGTTATGTGTAGATTTTAGTATATTTTGGACAGTAAGGTTGTAGAAATGAAAGCCAAAATAGGGATTGTCCGTATTTTATTTACAAATAATTAATTTGGAAAAAATAAAACACAACGATAATCTAATTAAAAAAAATTTCATTAGGGTTATTATAAAACTCTAAATTTTTTGAAATTTTTACTGAGAGTTGGCTTATGTGTCTTCTGTGTTGGGTTAAAATTTTAAAGTCTAATTCAAAAAATTCTACAAAAACCTGTGACTTAGATGCTGCAAATTCGCATTGTGCAGGCTGCACTGACACACTTTGAGAAAACGATCATAACTTTTGGTAAGTGTTTTGGAATTGCACACCGTTTTATTTTGTTTGAAACTAGATATATAGAGATTCAAAAAAAAAAAAATTGGTGTCTTATTTTTATCCAAGCAAATCAATTTTTCGATTGAATTTGATGAAACAATTTTAATATTTCAAAATAAGGTATCAAACTTTGAACCGACACAACGATGTCGTCTGAACTTTGTTTCAAAGGTTGTAGAGTTTAGTTTCTATTAACACTGGACCAAATACCTTTATTTACAAATTATAACCTCTTAGAATTTTTAAGATTTAACTCAACTATATAGTTTTGTCCACTCGAGCAGCCTACTAAAAAACAAAATATTTATTTTTTGATTCCTGACCTGTTTCTTGCCTTGCTGTCCATTTGTGGCTACTGTTGAAGTCTGGAATTATTTATTCTTACTTCATATGATCATGCATGGATATCAAATATCGGATAAGAGATTGTTTGACGGTCGGAGCAATCCGTGAACTCTAAGGTAGGCCCAATGTGGGTAGCCCACGGTGAAAGACCGTTGAATTATATGAGTCGCATGTTGAGTATGATATCATTGCTGTTACCTAGTTGGATATTTCTATCGTCGTATATTTACATTATGTTGTTGACGCAATTATGCTTTGATCAATATGTCGATGTCTCAATATGATTTCTTACTCGAATTCTGGCTTATGTTTTTTTATAAATTAACAATTTATAGGTGATGAAGTGAGTCTAAGTCTAAGGACTTAGACCCCGAGTTTGGAGATGGTTTGAACATGCTAGATAGAATTTATATATTTCTTGCAGTACTACCATGTTTTACATGTTTTTCAATGTTGAATTATTTATTTGGGTATTGTGGGCCCGTGATTTAATTTCAAGTACTAATTAGATGACACTTGTTTATTTGTTAAAGTTGTCATCACTTACAATTGCTGCCATATTGTGAACACAAGCACTACAAATGTGGATAGAAAAAGAATTTATATCCAAAAAGCTTTCCATTGCCATCTCCTTGGCTACGCGATAATGACAAAAAATTTCAAAATTGTAACACCATATCTACAAAAAGAGAACAAATATCGACTCATATGGAGGACTATTTATTAAGATTTAAAATCACATTTATTATCTTCACCAAATTTATATTAAGGGTATATATGTCAAAACAATTATTTTGAAAAAGGATTTTTTGGGACTACATAAGTTACTAAATAGATTTTAGAAAGTGATTTTTACACACCCATTTTAACAACATGCACTCCTTTTTTTTTGTCTTTATTATATACAAAGTTACTAAAAGACCTTTCTATTAAATAATATTTATTCCTCTTTTGTGTTTAAATTACTAAACTACCCTCACAATTAACTAAATGTAAATAATTTTTATTTTTGTCTTTATTCAATTTTTTTTGTATTTGTTATTTTTTTGTCTCAATGAAAAAAATTCAAAAGGTATAAAATTATGTTTAAAAGTTAAAAAAAAAATTACTAAAAACAAAAACAAGTCTAAAAAAGTGATGTTTTGAGTTTATTTTTTGTGTTTTTTGAATTTTTGGACATCACTTTATATTTTTTTGAAATCGAGACAAATTAATAACCATAAAAAATTGATACAAAAGAAATTATTTATTTCTCAAATAAAGCCGAAAAAATTATCACATAATAATTTAATAATTACTATAGAGCTAAATAGATCTAAACAAAGGAAAAACTCCAACTTTAAAAAAATATAAAATGATGTTCAAAAATTAAAAAAATAAAAAATACAAAAAATAAGCTCAAAATAACTTTTTTAAGAATGGTTTTTTTAGTACATTTTTTTTAACTTTTGAATATAATTTTATACATTTTAAATTTCTTTTGTTAAAACGAACTAATAAATCATAAAAATAATAAATAAAAAAATTAAATAAAAATAAAAATAAATTATTTTTAATTAATTATAAGAATAGTATTGTAATTTAAACACAAAAAAATTATTTAATGAAAAATATTTTAATAATTTTGTATAATAAAAAATGTATGAAACTAAAAGAATTGTGTAAAAATCAATTTCCAAAATTTTTGCCATCTATAGCATATGTCGCAATAGAATATTTAAGTAAATTTTTTATAAATAAACCCCTCGTTGTCGCCCTCCATAAATCCAACCCTTTAAGCCCACCTCGTTTGTAAATTGCTTTATAATAATATATAGATATAGGTAGGAGTATATTTTCCTCTGCCCGTCCTGATTCGTGTCGGTTCATCATCTTCTACTTACTGATACTAATATCGTGGGTTTCTGCGTAACCGGTAACCTTTCGTTGACTCTTCAGACTTTTCTTTTGGTGTATATATTTGTTTGGGGTTTTATCATTGGATAGCACTGTGATTTGCAGGGGTTGAATATGGGAACGGCTACCGTTTTCCAGTCTTCTTTCGGGGTCTGTTGCGGATCTTCTTCACGTTTGTATGCCCAATCGGGAACTTCGATATCTGTGCGCTTTGGTTCCAAATCGTGGGTTTCTACTGCTTCGGCTAAGGTATCATATATAACCGCGTCTCCATGGGGACCGCTATATGCCTTTGCGTATTTGTCTAATTACCTTTGATTGCACTCGTGCTTTTTCGTGCGTTGGCTATGGTGACCTGCGCACAATTTGTTGGAAAGATAGGGGAGAAAATCAGTTATCGCATTAGTTTTGGGCATGTATGAATCCATCCTTAGCAATCTCCCAACTTTAGATTGTTCTTCCTTTCTGGGTTTCATGCTTTTCCAGGTTTTCCTTTTCAGATTGATTTATGGCTACTACTACTTGCCGGAGAATTGATGGGATATAAGGCAGAACTTCAGTTATCCGATCAATTTTGATTCTGGTTATATGCATATATCTACTTGTGCATATTAAGCTTTCAGCTTTCCACTGTTCTTGCTATCCTGGCTTCATGCTTTTCCGGGTTTTGCTGAACTCTAGGGTTGATATATGGCTTTGACTACTTGCCCGGAAATTGATGGGCAAAGCAAGGGATAATTTCATTGTGGGATTGATTTTCACTTGTGTGTTCTGTCATTGTTTGTTTTCTGTTTCTATTCAGTATTCACATAGACTTAGTGTGGAGATGGATCAATACCTGTTGAGAAATTATGTTTGCTTTTGATTTGTTTGGCTATGCAGATCTGATGGGTCAGGGATTGCAATTCCGAGTTGTTCGTTGTTGATTAGGAGTTAGTTTAATAGTGGCAATGGCAATGGCAATGACGAGGCATTCTCTTACTTACCTACTTAGTCATATAAGAGAATTCTTGATTGTGAAAGAAAACTAATGCTAATTTAATCAATTTGATTGGGAAACTTTTTGTATTTTATTGATCTATTAATCAAATAGTATAAGTAGACTCATGGCATACTATGAGGTGTCAAAAATATATTGTTCATCTCGCACAGACAAACCAATTTAGTAACGAAACTAAAATTGTTTACTTTGAAGTAATATAGACAAACAAACTTTTTATATTGACATTGGCTATTATGGGGTCGTAATCTGGTGGATTCTTCTCCGGGTTGCCTAAACTGTAAATCACTTGCTTTGAAATGCGAGATGAACAACCAGTTAGTGTCGTCCGTCCGTAGTCATCCGGAGGGCACTCCAATGCTTAAATTAGTTCCTGAAGAGGTGGTTCTAACTTAAAGCACTTGAAAGTAATTTCTAGGGTGTACCTTGCTTAGAGCCTTTTAGTTACGTTATATAATAGACTGTACTTGATCCCCAAGTCAGCATGTACTACACACATGTCCAATGACGTCAAAACTAACGTCTCGTCCTCTGTTTGTCATGCATGATGCACTGAGTGTCAAGTTGTACTCCATGTGGCCGTGCCGAACGACCTGGCATCTACATGGAACGTTGTCGAAGTTGAGCTCTACAGTTGGGGCTTGGTTTGGCCTGACTGGCACACTGGTCTTGCTCAAGAAGGTTTTTTGGTTACATGGTGTGCAAGCCTTGTGGAACCTTTGATCTAGGCCAACGTCAAGGCGGATTGGGCCGTGAAGACCCACCTTGACGTGCAAAATGGTATGTGTCTTTGGTTCAGCCCATGCAGTCTACAAGACGGGCCGTGCTTATACTCCGACCCAATGTCCTGTCGGTTCCGCTAGCCCCTCAACTCCGAAACTACAATAGTCCTTCAACATTTCTGCTCAGCCTTCAAGGGATGATGAGAGGGGTTGGATATTCCCTTTGGCCGGATCCTCTGATTGTTCGTATGCTAACCACGTGCTAAAGGCTGCCATTGCGTTGCTGGCTGAGCCTCGTGGGAATTGCTGAATGGACGATACTAACCGGCGAAAGGATGTGTTGGATAAATTGACCCAAAGGCAGAAACGACACATCTTTGGTTTGCGACACGTGCCAAATGCTCATTGGTTGATGAATTGTCGATTCGTTACCCACGCGTGACCTTTCGTATGCTTGCCCCTCCTATGTATGCTTGCCCCTCCTATGATTAAGTGAACAACATAGAGAGAGAAGCACTTCACTCTCTTTCTCATGCACTTTCAAACTCTTAGGCTTTCTTGAGGTTCTCTATTGATCCTAGCAGATTCTTGGAGGAGTTTCACCCCCAGACCTTCACTACTCTTTCAGGTATCATCTTGAATCCATTCTTAACTTCTTGCATTTGTTTTTTTCGATTGAATTAACCGATCAACTTGCTATCAGGCATTTTTTTTTAATTCGATTAGGACTTTTAATCATTCATTATTGCTATTTGATTAGAAGGCCTTGTCCCGTCAATAAATAGTTGTCTGGGCCAGTCACATCAGCCCCAACAAAATTGACCCAATGTATCACATAACTACCAAAGAAAGTGTCTGGTCACCGAGCGTAGGGCATTTACTCACCCCACCCATGCACTTTGTCAGTAGGATGTCCGAGCAAGAGTTAAATTTTGGAGCCATGATAGTGCGCGACGACGAGCCAAAGGTGACGAGAGAAGACAAAGGTCGACCCCAAGAGAGCGGTGAACTGTCCAAAGAGTTCGGAGCTAAGTTGAAGCGTTACACGAAATTCTTTATCGACCCTAGCACCTTCTGGCTGTTTAAAGAGGCTTAAGAAATCCCCCAAGGTGTGATGTTGGATCTAGTGCGCTTGGACGTTATAACGCAAGCAAATGAGCGACAAATCGTCCTTCTGCTTATGGCCATTATAGAGGGTGGGGCACGATTTCCTCTCTCTAGCTTCCTTGATAAAGTGTTGAATGTGCTCGGCATCACTGCCTCACAACCGTCCATTGGAAGCGGTACCCGATCCCTCTTGACCCTAAGCCTGACCGGATGGAACAAATTTAGTACGATCGCCGGCTCATTAGAAGCAGTATCCAGCTCGACTGGTACTGCCAAAAGGGTGAGTCAAGGTTTGGTGCCTTCTGCCAGGTCGTGGCGGTAGCATCTGCACCATAGCCGTCAAAGTCCCGGGCTCTTTGAGAGTTGAGACCCCTTTGCTCTGCATCGGGTATTGGGCTCTTTCGATGGACGATTCAATTGATGATGATCAAATGGTGGGGGTAACACATTGTTCTTAATGGAAGACGCTTAGAACATCTCGAAGGACCTTGAGGCCATTTAATACAGACATGGTTTGACACCATGTGAAAGTAAGATCAATATACTTGTCTCTTCTTAAAAAATTTGAATGTGAAGTTCTGCTCATACACTTCAAAGGAGGCAAAGCGCGAGGGGTATTCGAGGAGATGAAGAGAGAGGTCGGGAGGCTAAGAAGGTGGTTGAGCTGGAGAAAGGGGCGGAAGAAGCCGACCAAAAGGGGTATGATGCCAATTTTTATGAAGCGAGAGGGGTTATGTTCGTTAGGATGAGGGAAAAAAGTTGCAAGTGGTAAGACCTGTAGAACGAGGCTTTTAAGGATGTCTGGCTATGAGTGATTACTGAAGCGCAAGTGCTTACTAGTTCAAGCTTGTGCATTAACGTTCCAACTTATCTGCTAACGGCAACACTAGCTCCCCCTTCTGTCAAACTCTTCCATGTGGAAGATATTCTCAGTAGTGAGCTCGGGCTTTGTAACCTCCTTTTTTTTGTTTTTTTGTTTTTTTGTTTTTTTGGATTGGTCGGCATTTGAATATTTCTTATTGGATGTTAGCCCCGGCCACCATATTTGTAATATTAATTGATATTTCTTTGTAATGCTCCCTCTACCCCCTAGTTAGAGTTGGGCCAATAGATTGCTTGGTCTGAAGTTGAGTACACATTTTTTTAGAAAAATCAATTTGAAACAGCCAATGGATTGTCAGGTGATCGCCAATTCCACCGCTGTGAACGAGCCCTCGGCTAGATAGCCGGGGGTTGAAAGTTAGAAATTTTTTCCAAATTTTTGCTTTTGATTCGTGAGTAGTTCGACAGTACCACCGACCACGCTCGTAGGCAAGACGTTAGCAGTTCCACCGAGTGATTTTGACATATACATCGAGTGTCTTGTTGTTAGGCTATACCACTGAACGTATGGGTAATGTGTTAGGCCAAAGAAAAAGATACAAGAAGTCAATGATAATATTTTCTCAAGTTTTGTGCGTTCCATGGCTGAAGGACTAGTATGTTGTCAAGGCTCTTTAATTAGTAGGATTCGACACTGGCAATCTTGGTGACCCGGTATAGTACCTCCTAGTTGCAACTGAGCTTGTTAGAGCGCTTGGTGCTGACTGCCCTTGTAGAGGACAAGGTCGCCTGGTTTGAATGATCATGCTCGAACCTTTTGGTTGTAGCCCCGGGATACTTTTGGTTGATAAGCGGCAAGTCGGATCTAGGAGGAGTTCCTTACTTTTCTTTGGCAAAGTCTAGCTCTGTTGCGATTGGTTCATTGTTATATTTGGTGAGGTGTAATGGCCTTCATACCGAAGGCTAGGGAGAATGGAGTCTGTCCGGTTGACCTTCAGGGGTGTGTGCGGTCCATAGTACACTGTACAGTTCTTCGGCTCATCTTCCTTTGGCCGTCATTAGTATTTTCTTGATTCCTCCCACAACTGTTTTATTCAAGGCTTTGGCTTGTCCCTTTCTTTCAGGGTAGGATTGGGTAGAGTTGTAGAACCAAATCCAGTGTTTGCACAAAAGTCTTTGAATAAGTCACTTAGGAATTGGGTTTCGTTGTCAGAGATGAAAACGTACACTATGCCGAATCGAGACACAATGTTCCGCCAATCGGCCAATGACTTAGTATGTAGTGAAGGCTCAACTTCAACGTATGTAGTGAAGTAGTTGCTAGCGGTGATAAGAATTCTAAATCCAATCGGCCAATGACTGGTAAGTGGTTGGAGATATTTTTGTTCTCTAATGGGACATTGGATTAAAAAATTGGCATTTGTCACATTCCTGAACTAGCTTGTTAGTGTTCTTCATGTTCAGCCACCAATACTCTTAAGAGAGTGGTCGAAGCACAAGTGATCGTCCACTCAAATGGTAATCGCAATGTTCCTTTTCTGTCATGGCTAGATGGACACATATTAGATATGGCCCAGAGAAAGATCTCTTGTACATTTTTTGAACGGGGCCGAGCCGATAATGGGCCGTCTTGTGTAAGATTTTGTGTGCCTCCCTTTCGTCGACCAATAGAATATCGTCTCAGAGGAAGGTAAGAAAGGGATCCATCCAGCTGGCACCGAGATTTGGAAATAGTACTTCAAGGCCTCTCGGATCTGGCTCCATACCTAGCCGTTCGAGTTTGTCGACATAAATGGATCTTTGCCTCTCGATGTCTGATGTTGAGGCAAACTCAGCGCGGGTGTTCTGCTCTCGGCCAACCTATTCGAGATGGAATGCTTTGAATCTTGCAATCAACTAGTGTTCCTAATCAGTGTACCTAACCATTTGGGTATCGCTTGCTTTGTACTTGTCCAACAGTTGGTTGATTATACACCACTAGATCCTTGGCTCCCATCCCCTTGGCGATATGAAGTTTGGTGAGCAAGGCCTCATATTCAGCCTCAATTTTGGAGGTTTGAAAATTTAGATTGAGGGTGTGCTCATGCAAGACTGAGCACGGGGATGCCAATACTGCTTTGGCTCTGGCTCCATGATGAATGGAGGCGCCTTTCACCTAAAGTTTCCAAAGATCTCCATAGAAGAGTTGCTAGGCTTTGGTCGGCTCCTCTTTTCCAGCTTGCGTTGTACTTGACCCTTATTTAGTTGGTACACCCCTCGGTGAAAATTCGGCATGAAGTCGGCCAAAGCTTTTATTGTCGTGCAAGGCTTGTAGCGAATATCAAAATTTGCCAATTCGGCGGTCCGCTTAGATATCCGATTAGATAGATCAGCTTTTCGGAGGATGGATTTGAGTGGGTACTCGTGAGTACAACAATTTGGTGGGCTCTAAAGTAGGGGGCCAATTTTCTTGATGTTGCGATTATGGCCAGGGCAAGCTTTTATAAAGGAAGGTATCGAGTCTCAACACTTACCATAGTTTTGCTTGTGTAATAGATGGGTAGATGCTCCCTGCCTTCCCGATGCACGAGAAATGAGCTGACGACATGAGAAGACAACTAGATAAATGAAGAGGTCCTCTCGGTCCTTTAGCGGGGTCAGAAGAGATTAAGCTGAGATACTGCCTCAACTCTTGGAGTGCTCGGTCACACTCCTTGCTACACTAGAAGCTTCTTCGATTGCTCTTTTTGGAATTTCAAAATTGGCCGGCATTTGTTGGAGGACCGGCTCATGCACCTATTTAGCGCGGCCACCATGCTAATTAGTCGTTGGACCCCTTTTAGGGTGTATGGTGCTTCCAAATTTTTGATGGCAATGACCTAGCTAGGGTTCGAAGGAAGCCTAGGAATTTGCTAGACCCAACGTGGAAGGTGCACTTCTCGGCATTGAGCTTCAACGGATGGCTCTTTAAAATGTCGAAGACGGTTTGGAGGTTGGCCAGGTAGTTGGGTAGTTGTGTTTGTGGTTGCTCTCAACTACCACGTCATCGATGTAGGCCTCAATCGTGTTACCAAGATGTCTCAAAACATGTGCGTGACCAGTCTTTGATATGTAACCTCGGAGTTTTTGAGGTCAAAGGGCATAACCTTATAGCCAAACAAGTTCCTGGGCCTGATAAACGCTGTCTCCTCACTATTTGGCCCATACATTGCTATGCGGTGGTACCCTCGGTACGCATCCTCGAAGCTTAGACGTACATGCCAGTCGTTACCAACTGATAAATGCGGGGAAAAGGGAAGCAGTCCTTCTGGTAGCGTCATTTAGATTTGTATAATCAACACAAGCTCACCATTTCCCATGACGACTACCGTTTTGGCCATCCAAGTCAGATACTGAACTTCTTGTATGGCTCTAGCCTCTAACAATTGGTCTACGTCTTTGATAATGACATTGTTATGAGTAATGGCCGAACGCCTTGCCTTCTAGAAGATGGGATGAAAGGCAGGGTCAACATTGTGGTGGTGACAAATGAAGATTGGGTCAACGCTTGGCATCTCGTACGACGTACATGTGAATACTTTGATATTCTTTTCCAAAAGGTTAACCATTTCGGCTTTTTCACCTATTGTCATGGAGGAGCCAAGCGAAAAGAATCGTTTATGTTTGGACTCGTCGATTCGTGCAGTGACAAGGTCTTCCTCTGCTTTTTCGGCGGCGTCCGTGCCGGCATCCTCCAGGATCGGGGCGTCCAGTACATCAACCTGGGAACATACTCGGGCTTCACCTTGCTTTTGATGGTCACCACATAACACTCCTTAACAACGATCTCATTGTCATAAATCTCCTCTTGTTCGTTGGCGCATACATACATGATTACCGTGGTGCTAGTCGAAGCCACTGCCTTCACCAGGTGTAGCCAAACTCTGTCGATATAGCATTGTACGGGTTCAACACATCCACTACGAACTCGCATTGAAAGGTGATCGATCTTGCTCGGAACGGTAGCTTGACCTTTTAGATCAGGCAGACAGGTGCTCCATTGAATTTTACAAGGGGAACTGCGGTGGGCGGGGGATTTTGACTCAGAGAGGCTGAGCTGCTTGAACAAAGAATAATACATCACCTCTACTGAGCTTTCCACATCACCAGAATCATGTGAACATTATAGGTACTGATGCAATGCGTGACTACCAAAGCGTCATCGTGGGGCAGCAACACCTACACCTGTTCACGGTTTTTGTCAAAGAAAGTGATGCCATCAGTTGCTCTAAAGATTTGTCCGAGGGCGCTTTACACCAGAACCCAATCATTTGACTTCTTTGGCTGCGATTGCCTTGTGATGTTTGGTGCAGAGACGCTGCTCGACGGATAACATTGATCATCTGAACTTCAACATAGCCTTCTATGTTTTGTAGTCGAGGAGGCCCTGTGTTCGTCTTCTCAGTATCAATGTATTCCTTCAGGTGACCTTCGATCACCAACTTTTCTAAGTACTCTTTGTTGGGTTTGCAACCAGTTGTAAGACACCCTTCCTCTGTTGATAGGAGCATCGCATCCTTGGGTTCTTGACCTTTTGCTCTCCCAATGCTTTCAACATCCATTTAAAGTACGACTCCTTGATTTTATGGAGCAGGCCATAGATAGGGAGGGTGAAAATGTGGAGATGGCCACGTACTCGTGTGATCAAGGGCTTTTCATCTCACCAGACGTTATGACGTTTATGCCCTTCTTACTTCCATTTCTCTTTTGTTCCTTTGCTCGGCTTTGCAACCATCTGCGAGGACTGCCTTCTTTCATTTCGGGCTTCTTCCAACCGACAGTGCTTGTCGATCGAGCACATTAAATCGTCCATATCTGTTGGTTGGAAACATCAAGTCCTCGAAAATCCGGCTTCGGTGATTAAAATCCCATTTGAAGCATTTGACGACAATGGTTGGATCACGCATTTGAATCTCGTTGTACAACTCCCAATAACATGAAGCGTACTGCCGAAGGGACTCGTTCGCAAACTTGCCTAGATCAAGTAGTGAATAAACCTCCTTTTGTCGAGTGCTCGTTACAAACTAAGCAAGAAATGCTATTGACAGCTCCTTGAAGGAAGATATTGATGTCGTGAGGAGCTTGTCAAACCAAAGGAGACTGAGCTCTTCGAGGTTAGAGGGATACGACTTGCACATTCGTGCGTCATCAGCTGTAGAGACATTATTTGGAGAAAATGCACTAAATGAGTGTACGCGTCAGTCTTTGGTTCATATTTTTTGGAATTTGGGGGGGGTGGGGAGGGGGGTTAGGATGGAATCCCAGAGAAGGCTTCACCGACTCAATCTCCGTGGTGGATGGAGAGGAGATGAGTTGGTCATGGATGATATCAGAGTATGACCTCATGGGTTGAGTCTCCTTCTCAATCGGCTACATCTTTTGTACTTTAGTGTATCTAGAAAGTCCTCTTTGTGTTCTTGATGTTCACGCTGAGGGGATTGCTCCCTTCACCCCTCATAACCCCGAACGTCATATCGCCTTTCTCTTCGCTGCCTTTTTAGCTGACCCTCGCGACTAGCTATTTGCCGTTGTAACTGTACCAAACCATCATGATTGCTATTGTAGGCGGGAATAGATCAAGTGCTCTTAAACTACTTACATTTGTAAGCTCTCCTAAGAATCCTTGTAGTTAGAAATATGAAATTTCGTTGTTAAAGATAGTAACTAGCTTAGTATTCTAGTAATTAGATTATCATATGTAGATTATAGACCTTTCTGCTTGATAAATTTAATAATTAACTGGAAACTTAGTATATCAATCGTTTGATATCACACACTGGGCCTACCTATTGCCAACATGACGTGGCATTTTAGAAATATAAGTTTGTTTGAAGTGACACATGGGCACCATCTAGGAGTTTCAAGATAGACTTTGGCAAATGGTGCTTTTTAT
Source organism: Arbutus unedo (assembly GCA_014822125.1). Taxonomy (NCBI): domain Eukaryota; kingdom Viridiplantae; phylum Streptophyta; class Magnoliopsida; order Ericales; family Ericaceae; genus Arbutus; species Arbutus unedo. The sequence continues at coordinate 19,319 of JABCMJ010005405.1, read as the reverse complement.
ATATAGATCCGTCTGTAATTTAAACTCTTTTGACTAAGATTGTCAGGTTACAACTATGGTCTCTGTTTTGTTGAATTTAACTCTTTTTTAGGTGAGAATTTAAAATATATTGCGTTCTAATAACAAAGTGTTCTTATTATGGTGGTAAGTGAAATTGTATCTGGTCATTCAGTAGGTGCCATGCTGAATTTAGAATGCTAAGTTCAAGCTTGACTTGTGCTTTGCTAGTTGTCATATGGTTGAATTTTGGTTCCAAAGTTTGGCTTGCGATGGCACTAAGCTGCACCAACACTTAGTAAGACAACACACACGAGATAGAGAGAGACAAGTCTAGGAACACTTACTTGTTTACAGGAAACCCTTCCCAATCCTTATAATTCACCAAGAATACAGAGAAAACCAAAGTAGTCTTAGACAGAGCACCCTCTGCCTTAAAAATGCTCCACCCATGCCTATATATAGTCTATAATCAGAAAAACGTGGCTACTTATACATGGGTCATAGACATGCCCCATGATCACCATGATCTACAGTTGACACTTGACACCCCCAACTACTCTGGGGTTGTGTTGGACCAAGCCAAAGCCTACCAACACACCAGTCTTGGTAATTGCTTGCTGGAATTGCTACTGCAAAGTTGCCAAGGACACCTGTGCAAGCCCAACAAATGTTGCCCACGAAATTTGTTGTCTGCCATGACCCATAGGAAGCCAGCCCAACACAAAATGCCACAAGCTCAAGTGTCTTAGTCCACTCTTTGATTGATTGTATTGTCCCACAAGCCCGCTTGTATTTAGCATCCACTTCCAATTTTCTAGACCTTTATATGCGCCATAGTTGCCTCTTATCTAAGGAATCGATGCCACAACCAAGTTGACACTACTGAGTCACCTTGTCAATACATACCTCCCTCATGCTCTGCTCGCTACATAGATACGGGTGCAAGGTGCTTTCGTGTCACTGTAGCACTCTTGGAAACCAATGTGCTAACTGTAGTCCATTTAGAAATTAGAGTTGCCTTTAGATACTGTTGGTAAGCGAGAGCATATGCTATTTTGTCACTGTCCGGCTTGACTTGTGCTTAGCTAGTCTATTCAGAAAATAGGGTTTGGTTTTGTCTAGTCTTGGCTAAGCAAGAGTGTTTAGAAAGCTTATTAGTGGTCTTTCTGTCTAGACCTGACATTTGTGCAAGGTCTCCATCTTGGACCATGAATGGGCTTCATTATCCTCATAAAAACCGTGTTTATGATCACACTGATTGGGCCATGTTCGGTTGATAGTTTCTGAACCAATTTTGGGAAAAAATACTCTCAGATGTTTTTTGGTGCAAATGTTTTAAAAAAAAAAGCTCAGGGTTAGATTTTTTTAGCATAGAGTATTGTGTTTAAAACAAAGCTTCTTTTTGTGTGTTTTGTGCACATATTTTGTTAACAAAAAATTTTTATTTTAAAATTTTGAGTTCGTAGTTAATCTCGAAATATTTTTTTTAGTTAACAATGAATTTTTAAATTATTTTGAAAATAAAATTTAAAGAACACGATAAAAAAAATGAACGGTGTCGGGCACGACCAAAAGGGATCAAGTGTGGCTATTTAATGCATTAATTGTTAACAAACATAATAATTTAACGCTAGTCAATGATTGACAAACAAACCAAACAATGTTTGGGAATTTTTTTCCCAATCATAGTTCACAAACATTACTCTTAAAAAATACAATTACACTCAACCGAACATGGCCTTAAGATGGGAATATCTGGCTTCACTTGTTCTGAGGTGTCTCTTATTCTGTCATGTTTAGGTGGCCCTTGTATTAGTTGGAATTTCATGTGGCTAATGTGAAATTTCTGTATTGATCTTCTTGCAGCAATATCCCATTATTTCTAACTTGAAGCTGAGGCAAAGAAGAGCAGCATTTGGTAGCAGGAAATGCTCTGTAATCAGGGCATCATCTTCTGCTACTCCGGAGCCTGCTACTCCTTTTGCCCCACTTCAGCTTGAATCTCCAGTGGGCCAGTTCCTGTCTCAAATTTTAGTGAGCCACCCTCATCTTGTCCCAGCTGCAGCGGAGCAGCAGCTTGAACAGCTCCAAACTGACCGAGATGCTGAAAAACGCAAGGAAGAGCCCCCTGCTTCTGGTGCTGATCTAGTATTGTACAGGTTAGTGACAGATAATGATGTACTGGTAATTGGCTGTGTTTGGTTCTGGGTGCTCTTGAAACTGTGTTTGGGATAACAGTTTTTTGTATATGGTGATGGCAGTGGACAAAAGGTCAAATTTTCCATTTCTGCATCTCTAGTTTCTCATTGACTGAAAAAAATAGATCATAACATCAGAAACGAGTTTGTTAATGGGTTTTGTAATTTCAGGAGAATTGCTGAGGTGAAGGCTAATGAGAGGAGAAAGGCTTTGGAAGAGATACTCTATGCTTTGATAGTGCAGAAGTTCATGGATGTCAATGTTTCTCTTATACATACATTAAAACCTTCATCGTCTGACCCATCTGGGCGAGTTGATACGTGGCCCACTGAAGACGAGAAGCTTGAGCGTTTGCACTCTCCTGAAGCCTATGAGATGATTCAGAACCACTTGGCTCTCATACTAGGAAATCGGTTGGAAGATTCCACCTCTGTAGCCCAGATAAGTAAACTCAGGGTTGGCCAGGTTTATGCGGCATCAGTCATGTATGGCTACTTCCTCAAGCGGGTTGACCAGAGATTTCAGCTCGAGAAGACCATGAAGATCCTTCCAGGTGGGGTAGTTGATGAAGAGATCAATGTTCAGAAAGCTTTTCAGGAGGAGGTGGGGTCCAGCGGTACTGTAAAGGAGAACTCTCACCCTGAAGTCTCATCATGGGCTAGTGACGTCAGCTCCCCTGGGGGTTTTGGCCACGGGGTTAAGCCTTCACGACTAAGAACCTACGTAATGTCATTTGATGGGGAGATGGTTCAGAAATACGCGACCATAAGATCCAAAGAGGCTGTTGCCATTATCGAGAATCAAACTGAAGCATTGTTTGGTAGGCCTGAGATTGTTATTACCCCTGAAGGGACTGTTGATTCTTCCAAGGATGAACTCATCAAGATAAGTTTTGGCGGTTTGAGGAGGCTTGTGCTGGAAGCTGTGACTTTTGGCTCTTTCCTCTGGGACGTCGAGAGCTATGTGGATTCGAGGTACCATTTTGTGATGAATTAGTTGAACTTTGTAAACTTGATATATCTATGCCGAAGCGGAATGGAGGCCAAACTGACCAACTTAAATGCCGCATCTGAATGCTACTCTGGGGGAGAAGTCATGGTGCACTGGAACATTCATCTGTGTATGGCTTGCTTCGCTAATGATTGAGTTGGCTGTAAAGAGTTAAATTTGTGTTTGTGATTGACTACCCAGTATTGGACATGGTCCTGGGTTTTAGCATGTTAAAAATTATTTGTATATCTGCAACTTTTTTGCTCTGTTTTGATACTAATAGTTAAAAGTCTATTTGTTAGCGATCATCTAAGTCACTGTCTACAGATTCGAAACGAAAAAGTTTTTTACTCTGTGGCATAGGAAAGCAGTATCCAACACAATTCAATTATGATCTGAACCAATCATTGGCTCAATATAAAGCATTGCATTCAGGAACATCTCATGGCTTGGGTAGTAGTCTCTGCATCACTAATCTTGAATCTGGTCTATTATTTCTCCCTGTGAATTTCTTGCCCTCTGGACTCCCAAGTCCATTAGACCACAATCATCTATCATTCCCATCACTTACAGATATCTTATTCTGTTTTTGGTACAATAACAATATATTATGAAATCCCACTCCACTGATATCTTTTTCTGCTTACATAGGGTGTCTTGCCCCTTGCAAACTCGTTCTAATGAATTTGATCAAGAAGGTGTTTAGATTGACGAGGCCACAACATCAACATGGTATAAATATTCAGTGCCGTACGTTTTGGCAAAGGTCTATACCTTGAGGCACTGCGTGACTGTATAACACTGAATACTGTATGGTATAGAAGGGTAGAATACCTTTTTGGGTAATTAGGCTCTGTTTTAATGTCTTGACCATGACCAATATGTGACCCGCTATTATTGAAAGAACAGGTTAAAAAAATAATTCAGCCCCAAACCCATTTGAATGTAGCGGATAATAGTGGGGCTCGAGAATTAATGTGTATTTGAATCATAGGAGCTAGCAATCACACCAAGGGTTTGAATCCCTCTCTTTCCTTTTGCTTTTATGACTTGATATTTGATTTATCTTCACCGTCAATAACATTTTCACCATCTAGAGTAACGATGGGTCGAAGAATGCTATGCATTGATGGGTGGTGAGGACTCATATTTACGATCATCAGATTTTTTTCTTGTAACTGATGTGGTCATAGGTTTCTTTCATGAATTGCTAAAAGCGAAAAAAGATTTCTCAAAATTAAAGTGAATAATTCAAAATGACTTTTCAAATTAACGGATTTTGTCTACAGGACTATGCATGTGCTTGGAAGGTGAATCTATTCTCTCCGGTTATGTTATATTCTCTTTCGTTTTTCTGCCCGTGAATTTTATCATCCTAAAATAGCCTAGCCCTCTTATACAAAAAGAAGGCATCAATAGTAACAAGCGAACGGCTTATGTTTTTACGTTCAATTTACTATTTATAAGCATTTGGGACTTAAAAGCAATGTGTTAGAAATTATTGCCAATGAATGTTACATGTGTTTTGAGGGGATTTGTATTCCTTTATTGGAAGGAGCACTATTTGAACTTCTAAGGATATAGAGAGCTACTTGATATATATAATTGTAGTAGGCAAGACCGCGTGCTCTTGGATTGTGATATTTACGACTCTTGGCCTAGTTTGCTTCAACAATGAGCCGGACCTTAGGATCATTCGAGACTCATTCTTTTTTCACTTGTCTTGGGCCATCTTTATCGACGTCATCATGTATTGGACTGAAGGCTCGACGAGCTCATGCAATGTGCCATTAGCGCGTCCTCAGCTGCACGAACATCGTGTGGGTCAAGCAGCACATAAGACGGTCGGCCCCTATGGGGAACAGTGGTTCACATAGCCTTTATCCACTGGGGGTATGGTGCTCGACATTCGTCGAGCGGGATGCGACGTTTGACGTGGGTGGTTATTTGTGGATTGTGAGTGGAGAGACTATTACAAGCCATGGGAGCACGATTATAGTGGTATCCAATCGTGGTGCGCATGGTGGCTGTACCAAATTGGGCAGCCCACGATGCGGCATTCTTGGGCATTGTGTTACGTGCGCCATGACGGTCCTCTATAATATAAAGCACAAGGGTAGACATTAGGTATGCGCATTCACACACTCAAGCCGTTCAGTTGGTTTTATTCCATCCTTTCGCAGACTAACTTAAGCATAAAAGTGTTCTTCTGCTACCTACAACCAGTTGGCACTAACGAGTTTTCTATTTTGCAACTCAGGCAAAGAATTCAAATCGGATTAATCCAGAAGAAAGACTTTTCAGTTTCAAAGCTCCATAATCTGGCGATCATAGTTTGGGAGCCGTCTAGTAATTTTCTTACCTAGATTCCCAATATTTCCTTTGCTAACCATGGTGACCACAACCAGTTCGAGAAATGACTAGGCTAACTAACAAGTTCTCAAATCATCGATTAGTGGAGGGTCCAAAGATTCGATTCCTTCTCCCTCTGAACCACACCTGGACTTGCACACTGGATCCTATGTCAAGTGCCTGGGGGCTTGACTAAACGAAAAGGACTAGCTCGTTCTAGCTATCTGAGAGGAGATGGATCAACTCAAAGTCGAGGCCATGACCTAGCATATGGGTGACACATCTTGCTCAGGTGGACAACAAAGGCGATGACGAATGCCTTCCCCTAAAAGGAGAAGACACGATAGACCATAGAGAATAATCACAAGGGAAAGGCTAGGAGGCCATAACAACGTCGGGCGCCAGAACGGAGATTAGCGTAAGCTCGAAGAGAAGAGCAACCCTATTTTGGAACATGCACCTGTGTGACACATGCAAAGGTCAATCGCGAGTACTAGCACACCAAAAGCTAGGCGAGACTTTGGTGAATAGTTCTTTATCTATTTATCCTCTTAGTTTTAGGAACTGTCAAGACGACCAGTCATCAATGCCGCTTTGACCGTTGATGAGACATGCAGTACAATCACTAAGGGAAAGAGCCAGAGAGCGATCCCATCGGAAAGACAAGTGAAAAGAGCACTCTCCTAGGAGGGAGCAACGAGGGTATGGAGACCTCTGCGATAAACATGAGCAAAAACGGAGGAGACTGGCCGAGTAGAATGCTCGACCCACAAGGTCTCAATCCGAGATCATTCACCAGAAACTCATCTCCTCTCCACTCTGCGGGGAGATTGAGTCAGCAAAACCACCTCGGGGGTTCAACGCCCCAAAGTTTCAAAAGTACGACCTGGAGACCTATAACTACTTGGTACACTTTAGACAGATGATGTCCTTCTACAATACTGACAAGGGCAAGTGTGAATTTCAAAATTTCATGTGCGGGAAATGGAACAGTTACAAGTCAACCAATGAGCGTTAGACACATGGCTACATCTAGAGTTGTGTTGATTCTTGTGATTCGTCCTTTTGTTTGCGAACAGTCTACTTAATGGACGCAATGGTACGACCAATGAGAGATCGACATGTGGCTTCATAAGGATGTGATCTATCCTTTCACTTACCCATGGCCCCACTGCGATTGCCATGTGGCCTACCCAGTTGCCTGATGACAACTTTTGACTCATGGCTTTAGTACGGAGGGTCAGAAAATTCGGCCAATTAGAATGTTCAATCCCTCATCGTCTTTGCATGGTCAAGTAGAAGAGTTGAAGGGATATTGTAGGCTGGATCCCCGTGGTCTCAGGCTATGACATTTATGGCCCTTGGCCCAGTCTGCTTGACGAGCCCACCAAAGTGCCATTAGCCCGCCTTCAAGTGCACAAACGTGTGGATCGAGCCAAATATACGATGGTAAAAAAAAATGGAGAACAATGATTCACAGAGCCTTTTATCAAGGATGAATGCTCGACAACTCCACTATGGGTATGGTGCTCAGTGTTTGTCAAGCACGACACATCGCTAAACGCGGGCCGTTATCTGTGGATTATACTTGATGTGGGAGCACGATTATCGTGGTGTCCACACATGGTACACATGGCGGCGCATCGGATTGGGTGGCCAACAACGCGATATTCTCGGGACGGTCCCCTATATAAAGCACAAGGGCTACACTAGCTACGTGCAATTACACACTCAAGTTTTTCAATTGATTGATTTTATCCTTCTAGAAACTAACTTAACCATCGGAGTGCCTTTCAACTTTCTACAGCTGGTTGGCACTAAAAACTTTCATCTTTTGTAGCGCATGCAAAAGATTCAGACTAGATCAATCCAGAGGAAATGCTTTTCAGGTTCAAGGCCTCCACAATAGTTTAAACATTATTTTAATTAAGAGAATAAAGGGTTAAATCTTGCAAGGATTAATTTTATTATTCTCCTATTCAAATTAAAATGTTTTCTTCTCGGTTTGTTTCTTTCGTGCATGAGGTTATTTCTTAAAACCTAATCTATTGGGTTTAATATAGTCGTTACGAACTCTCCAACAATTGATGGAGTGTTTCACAATTCTCACGATATATGTCATTTGGAATTTTTCTATCACTTGACATGAAGAAAAAAAAAAAAAGAGACCAAAATTGCAACATGTGAAAAATTGGAGAAACGTAGGTAACTAAATTTGATTCATGCATCAAGCTGAAAATGGGTTTACAATCTCTTTCGCAACATATGGAATACTACACAGCAATCAGCCCTCTTCAAAATCCATCAATGCTCGTTCAGTCACAAACATCCTCCAGAAATGGATCCAAAAAAGGGGGACTTTTGCAACGGGCTACGCCGCCCAAACCAACTAGGGAAGTTGCATCCGTCCCCTTGCAAGCATCTAAACTAATAAAAAAAGGTGAGCAGTACTCCCACGCGAGTCTTTTTGGGCAGAGCCGTACCTTGCTGGGTGCATGGGACCAAGAGAAAGAAAGGATGGGGGGCAACCATGCATGGTACTTCTCGACCACGTCTCCGAGGGACAGTTGAACGAGCGACTCATGAATGCTGCTGGGTCAAACGAGCCAATAACTCAAACGCGTTCGGTCTGTTTTTTGAGCAAGAATCACAGCGTTTTACCTTCACCATGATACAGAGTACTCCAAGTTCTTATGGTAGAGCACGGGGAGATTTTTCATCAATATATATGATGAGAATGGAAAGCAGAAGCACAATTGGGGTCTTGGGGAAGAAAAAAAACACAAAACTTTTTTATTTTTGTTTTGTATATCAATAAATTCACCAAAACATCGATTAATTAACGAATGAAGCTTCCGAAATAATGCGACTTGGCATTTCAGCATCGAAGCTGTACAATGGCTAAAGGGTATGGAAGTATATTGGCATATTCAAAGGAAATAACTTCACCAGGATATAATAGTTTGCCATTTTTAAGAAGGCAATCGTCGAGGCCGACGCGGCGAAAAACCAGAGGATTGATTAGAGAAGCTGATGCAAATTGACCACAGGAGATATGGATGTCAAACACACCAGAGGGTGCACCCCATGCCTCATTCACAATTAGGACTGTGTATTTTGGTATGTTGAGAGCTGTATACCCTGATGGCCATTGATATATTCTAATATCTGTTCCACAACATATTCCTGTTTCTGGGTCTCCTAAAATAGCAGCATCACTTGATGAACCTGTAACATCCATGCACACATGAAGGTGACAACTACTCAAATAGTTTAAATTATTATTATTATTTTTTGATATCCCAGATTGTTTTTGGATTAATTATTCAGTTATGTGATACCAGATTTGGGAGAATTGTATTGTAGTTTTCTGTAGGGCACATGTAGTGTGAACAAAATGACGTAATTTTATTTACCTTGTCCTCAAAATTATATTGTTTTAATTTATCAAGCGCGAATTGTTATCAAAATGCATAGAATCAAAATAATTTAGTTTTGAGGACAAAAAGAGCAAAATTACATCGTTTTGCCCTCACTACTTGACGTGAACTACATGGAACTGCACTACGACCATGGGCGGATCCGCATTTGGTGAAGTGGGATCACTTGACCCCCTCAACTTTCTAAAAGTGGTATTTTTGTAGTGATGTGAAAATTATTTTATAATTTTGACCCCATTAAAATTATGATATTGCCCCAAGTATTTCACTTAAAATATTAAAATTGTCTGAAACATTTCATGTGTTGTATAAAATTATACAAAATATTTCATCCAATTAAAAAAACTATTTTTACTATGCAGATTGTGTAAAAAATTATTTTGCATTAAAAAAATCAACTGATGAACAATACTTTACACTTAAAAATATATTAATTTTTTACTTAACAAATGATCATTTCTTATGTATTTTTTAAATAAGAAAAATTATTGAATACTATTTTGAATTAATGTGTAGGTAAGATTTCATATATATCTCTAGGGGTGATACCGGTCCGGTTTGATCTGGCTTGGCCAAAAAACTCGGACCTAACCGGTCATTCCGGTTTGAAGGTTTTAAAACCTAAACCGAACTGAAGTAGTTCGGTTTGGTCCAATCTGATTTCAATGTAATTGGACTTGGGCTAAAAATGAAAAAAATGTAAATAATTAATAGGCTAATGTCAAGTAAATTCAGTCTAGACTAAATTTTATTAAAAAATCACCGAGAGCCGAGAGGTGGAGGGCCTGGAAGGCTAAGGCTGAGTGAGATTATAAGAGGTAGAGCACTAAGAATGAAAAGTAGAGGCGGCGAGAGGCTAAGAGTAAATGAAAAATGAAAGTGAGGAAAATGATTATGTTTTTTTACATATACACGATTACACGAGGTGTACCACTATACCTATATTTTTAAATTTTTAAGTTTTTTTACATATACCGGTTTGGTTTGGGTTGGAAGAGTTTAAAACCGAAAACCGGACCAAAATTTCTCTAAATTTTCAAACCGGACCGGACTGGACCGAATGAACTAAAAGACTAAACTGAACCGCTGGTTTGGTTCGGTTTGCTAGTTTAGACTTTCACCCCTATATATCTCTTATGTAATTTTAGTTAAAATTTTGACCCCGCTCATCAAAATTGCTAGCTTCGCCTCTGACTACAGCCTTTTCGAATTCATGTGATACCTACCTCAAAGCTCTTTAACATCACATTTTCGCATACACTTAGTCGTGAACCCCGCGTAAATATTTGGTGTTTGAAAATTTATGGGCCCGGGAGGAACTACTTGGAGACTTTGGGCCCCCCAAAAAATTTCAGAAAAATTTAAGACTTAAGAATAAAGTTTAAAAATTATTAAAAAATTATATTTTTGTCGCTCCAAATTATATTCGGCATCTTATTTTTTTAACTCCAAATTATATTCGATCCCCTGTCTTTTTAAAAAAAATATTTCGACCCCCCAAATCTCGAACCCTTGTTTCGCCGTAGAATAATAATTTATGGTTGTGTTGTGGCGTTGCACTTTCTTAAAATGGTATATAAACAAGTTCTCAAGAATATATTATGAAAACGAAAAAAAAAAAAAAAGAATGTATGAGATAATTGACAAAAAAATCAACTCCCGAAAGGCAAATTCGAAAACTGGAACTACAAAAATATATTTAAAAGAAGTACGATACATACATGAAGTGGAAGCAAATAGCAGCAATAGGGAAACCAAGATGACAACACAGTGGGGTTTCGCCATGGTGGTTCTCTCTCTTCCTGCGTGCCTGTATGTATTTTTGTGGAGGGAGGGAGAGAGAGAGAGAGAGAGAGAGAGAGAGAGATTCCTTTGAGTTTGGATAGTGAAGTTTCAAGCAACAGCGGTGAAACACGTGGATGTTGACACGGGGGAATTTGGTGTAACCTGTTTGGCGGATGGAAATTCAATGAGAGTTGTATCCAACTGTTATTCTGAGCTTTCATGTTTCGGAATTTAATGAGGGTTGGATTTGTACATAATAATGGATACCCCCATGACAATCTGGAATCTGTTGGATTATGAGTGACAGAAACAAGATTCTACGTTCGTGGGAAGTTTTTAATTTTTAAAAAAGAGTGAAGACCGACTATAATTTAGAGGAGTCGAAATATATTTTATTTTTTAATTTTATACTTAGGTCTTAATTTTTTTGTTTAAATTTTGAAGAAACCCAGACTCTAGCGATCTCGATATAGTTTCTCCCCAGCAAAACTTATCTCTATTCATTTGGAGCTTCTAAATACCCTCATATTTTCTATCAAAGATGTTATAATACCATTCTCATATTTAGGTGTGTCAAATATGCACTTCTTGAATCTCTTTGAATTAATAAGATGTATGTTGGGTGAAAATTCAAAGATAATTTTTTCAGCTATGGTAACAATAGATTCACTCTTTCTCGCTCTTGATTAGGGCTACAAACGAGCCGAGCCGAGTTTTGGAGTGTTCGAGCTCGGCTTGTTAACTAAACGAGTCAAAAATTCGAGCTCGAGCTCGGCTTGTTTGTAAACGAGTCGAGCTGAACTAAACTCATTTACTTAACAAGCTTCTTTAAACGATCCAAAACTCTAAAACGAGCCTAGTTTTTACGAGCCGAGACGAGTTTTTGAGACTCAAGCTCGGCTCGTTTACGAAACGAGCCTAAAATTTGAGCTCGAGCTTAGCTTGTTAACTGACCGAACCGAGCTGAACCGAGCCCTTATCGAGTCGAGCTCGCGAACAACTCTATTCGTTTGCAGCCCTACTCTTGATCTTTGTGATCTACAAGATAATAAATCATCAAATAACCTTCCGTTATTGTGACAACAAGACACTCCAATGGTTAAGTCAGAACTTGGATTACAAGAAACTCTCAAATCTGTGCATGTAATTACGATTTATCATGTACATTTCACCGTGACTATGAATTTTTATTTATAGACTTTCACATCCAATCAACATGTATTCTACTCGATTTCTAATTCTTCATTAGAAATGAAGTAGAAGTGTGTTTGAGTTGGCCACTAGCGAGATAAATTCGATCTGAACTCTCAAAGACCTATTATGTATTTTCAAACTCCTCATTTTAAGTTGAATTGGCCTAGAATTTTTCGTTCTTATTTGATCAAAATTTCTCTCGAAATACTCGAGGTTCTGTCTTATCTTTAACATAACTCAGTTAATCACCTTTCTTAGATCTGCCAAACTACCACCCGTCTTTCTCAAGTCGATTGAATTCACAACGATCTAGACATCATACACGTCAACAAGAGCATCCTCTCGTCGTGCCCATCAATATTTAATAATTCAATTCGAAAAAATTAAAATATCCTCTAATTAGGTTTTACCTCCCTCGTAAAAGTTGATAATATTTTTATAAAGATTCATATGATCATCTGCATAAAATATCATAATATTTGCTTAAAAATTCATAACATAAAAACAAAAACTCATAATAAACAAATGTGTGAATTGAAAATTGATGTTGTAAATTTATGACTAATATTGCTATACAAAGTTATGACTTTATAAATTTAAGGCAATAGGCAATTCGACGAGGGTTTACCGTACTAGCAATGCTACTAACACATTATGTATACGTGACATTTACTAATTTGAACACATATCAAAATTTATAGAATCTACTTTTACACTTTATATTTAAAATGACATGTCGTGTAAGCATAATATACCATTTGCTGTACAATTTGATGTGTTAGTAGATTTATTCTCAGGAGAGGAACTACATGAAGATCACGGGCAGCCTAGGCCCCTCCAAAAATTTAAAAAAAATATAAGACCAAAATATAAAATTTAAAAATTATAAAAAATAATACAATTCGGCCTTCCCAAATTATAGTCCGTCCCCTCTCTTGTCTAAAAAAAAAATCTCAATCCCCCAAACGTTAAATCCTATTTTTTTTTCTGCTTATTCTTATTGTGCACATCTGAATATAGTTGTATATGGTAACATTTTTCCTATTATAAACGTGGTATAAATAAGGTGGTTGCATTTAATGGGTGCATTTAGAGTTGGCTTTATTTCTTCTTATCAGGGAACAAGTGAAAAATGGAAATTAACATAAGGAAATGGAAAAATATTTGCAAAATGAATTATTGACACCTTCTAAAATGGAAAAATATGGATTGAGATTAAATATTGTTCTATAGCTCTACTTTTTCTTTCCTAAAAAAGGCAATCAGATGATTATTCAATAAAAACTTTTGATTAAATGTGGAAAGGTGACAAGGTTTGAATGGCTAGACAAAATCTTGAAACACAGAGTATTCGGACACATTCAAATACAGATGTGTTCAGAATTGTTGGATGCAAGTGAGTTTATTAAATTATTGAGGACTCTATGTGTATCTAACGGTTCCAACACAGATATATCTAAATGATCTATATTTTTAACATTACTCGAAAGGATGAGCACGCAACGGCTCATAGTAATTTCTTCTTTCCTTCAAGCGCTAAAAATGTGGAAAGGACTAAATGCGGGCCTCCCTTGAAGACATTCTATTGTTCAAAAAAACGAGGATAAAAGACTAAAATGTCCTTATTGGTCTTTTTATCTTCTTTTTTTTTATGTGTAATCTATATACTACATATTATTATAGGATAATTTTTCGTGAGAGTCATTCTAAAAGCGACAAATGGTAAAAATTAATTAATTTGTCACCGAAATTTTAAAGTGATGCGTGTCACTTTACAACAATAAAGATATTGTATAAATCTTTTTCGAATTTGAATTCAAAAATACTTGCTATATTTCACATCTAATATTTTATTCCCATAATTTTCTCTACCTATTTATATTTGGGCACATACATATACACATATAGCTAGGTATCTACATATCTATTGAATTTTTTAAAAGAAATGCACAGAGATTAGTTTTTTAAAAAGGAAGTAGAAACATATATATTTTTCTTACATTTGTAAATTTTTGGTACATAATTTACATATTCTTGGAAACAAATAAATTTTTTACGATCACATGTCTTCCATATCCTAACTCTGATTTTTCTAAAAGAAAAAATAACACCTCTTTTTTTCTACATCTATTACCTTTTATAAATGTTTTTTTATTGTAATAAAATTCCAAAACTTATGAGATTATAGTTAGGATATATTTGTATAACCATGCAGTATTTATTATTATTAATGAGATTGTAGACAACCAGTGTCATAATAAGGATGTACATAAATCAGATTGAGTAAGTTGATGAGATCATATTTTAACAAATTCATTCTAGGCAGATTGACATTTTTTTACCCACTGTAAAATTGCTCATCTTTAAAATTCATGGGTCTATTAATATTTTATGCGATTTTTACTAACGCGGTTAAGTAGTTTAGTTTTTAAAATTAAAGTAAAAAAAACAATTAGATTGACAAACATATTTCTCTTAATGATAAATTTCTGCAAAATATGCATGAATTTATCATCGACTCTTTGTATATATATGTCTAGGTATCTTTCACATTGTCAATGAAAAATGAGTACATCAAAATTAGACAAAAAAATTTATTTTTATTCGCATGTCCATGCATTTTATTTAATTTATAATTTTGTCCTTACTTTCTCCCTTAGTTTAACTAATTGTAAATGCATAATGATTTGAAAAGGGGAGAAAAAAGAACAGAAAATTGAATTATTAATCAGTGTTCTTTTAGATGTACATATTTTTGTTATTTCCTTATTTTTTTTTACTTTTTAGTTGTAAAAATTTTGAATTTGAGATACAACGTGACAATTACAAAAAATGAATATTAAATTAAGAGATATACCAAAATTAATTTTAGTGACAATAATTCAAAAATTGTACAACGCTCTGAAGAGAACTTTTTGAGAAAATTTGAACATGTAGTTGATCCTAATTAATCCAAACTTAATACATGGTTTGGTTTGATTTTAAATTTTGAATCCAATAGATTAATGTTTTTTATACATGTTTTCTAACTTTCACATGATTTAGGACTTTGAAATGTTGTTTGATTTAATTCCTTTTTAGATGATCAATTTGACCCAATTTTTCTTTTGAATGATTTTTTATTCTTATTTTAGTTTTTTTATTTTTTATTTGCATCAATATATTATGGATTATTGGTTCGTATCTCGACAAAAAGCTTCTTATTTAATATGTCTGTTTTGGATTATTTTCGTCTTTAGTAAATATTTGTAAATTTTAAATATTTTTACTCTTAAGATAAAAGGAATAAAAATTAATATAAAATTTGAGTGTATTTGGAAAATGTGCATGTAACACGAATCTGATGGTATTTTTTTACATTATGACCAATGTTGATTTAGTTTTTTTTTTTTGAGTTATATGTTTTTATTTATTATTATTAATGTTAATATGGTTGATTTTATATAAGTAATTATTTATGTCATCATAAGGTTTATCACCAGTGCATAGCATGGGTTTCATGCTAGTAGTGTATTATATAACTATATATACATATGGTATGTGTTATATAACTACATTTATTGTATTAGACTTTGTTTATTTTTTTATCAAGTTTGTACAAATAAATATGCATATTATATTTTAATAAATATTTTTTTCTCATAAAAATTATATTTTTCACTTAATGTATCTTGTTATATTTATATTCCTTGCATATATTTTACATAATAGAAGCACATATACATTTTACCTTATCTCATAAAAAATTTATTATGACTCTTAATTTAATTTATCTCTTTTTTTTAATGTTTCAGTGTCCTTCTCCTATTCGAGCTTTAAATGATAAATCAAATTAAAATTGGAACACATTAGTCAACTTCTTAAAAATTCTTATGCATCTTCGATTTAGTAACCTTGCATTGTTAAGTTTTATAAAAAAATAATATTTTTTCTTAATGAATATCGTATTTTTTGTCCTATATTTCTATTTTATCTAATAGAAAGCACATATACATCTTAACTTACTATATCAAGAAAAAATTCTGCTGAGTTTGTTAAAAAATTAATGTTGCAATTTTCTAGAAGCTATAACCCGGGATAAAATCAACTTTTCTAAAGGGAGGTACATTATTTCAGAATTGAGCAGTGTCTTACTCACATAATAGATGGGTGTCTGTTCGCCATCTTTTCTTTTCAACAGCACTGCACTTACCGCGTGTTCTGACACGACAAGGCATAATGTCAGGATATCTCCCTTCTCGGGAGTTATGATTAGTGGTGGGTTTGTCAGGTAAGTCTTGATCTCGTGGAAGGCTTTCTCGCATTCTTCTCGTCAGGAGTACTTTGACTACTTTCTCAGCAGTTGAAAGAATGATTGACATCGGTCGGATGATCGGCTAATGAACTTGTTAAGAGCCGCCACCATCCCAATTAATCTTTGTACCTCTTTCACAGTTTGGGAATTTTAGAGATTTTGTAAGGCTATGATTTGATCGGGGTTAACCTCTATATCTCGTCTGGTAACTAGATGCCCCAGAAATTTTCCTGAGTTGACCCCGAATGCATATTTTGAGGTGTTTAGCTTGAGTTTGAACTTTCTGAGCATTTTGAAGGTGTTTGCAGAGGTCAGTGATATGGGTCTCAGCTTCCTCAGATTGACTACCATATCATTGATATATATCTCCATGCTCTTCTCGAGTAGTTTCTTAAATATAAGTGTAGCTAACCTCTGGTATGTAGCTCTCGTGTTCCTCGGCTCGAATGGCATCACTTTGTAGCAGAATAGACCTCGTGGAGTTATGAATGATATCTTTTCTTAATTCGGCTCATACATGGCAATATGATGATATCCTCGATATACATCCAGAAAGCTCATGCGTCTATACCCAGTAGTAGCGTCCACTAGCTGATCTATTTTCGGCAATGGGAAGTTATCTTTGTGACAAGCTTTGTTAAGGTTGGTGAAGTCAACACATACCCTCCACTTGCCATTTTTCTTCTTAACTACCACAGTGTTTGACAACCATTCAGGATAATAAACTTCTCTGATGGCTCTAGTTTCTAGAAGCCGATCTACTTCTTCGATAACTGCGTCGGTGTGTTGGATTGTCGACCTTCTTCGTTTTTGCATCACTAGTTTGTGGATAGGATCCACATTCAGTTGATGACAGATAATATCTGGGCTTACCCCAGGCATTTCCTAAGGTGTTCAAGCGAATACATCAATATGTTTCTTAAGAATCTAAACCAAGATTTTCTTGTCATGTTCAGATAATTCTTCTCCGATGAGAAAGTATCGCTCTGGGTTTGACTCATGTGTCGCTATCTGCATGAGCTTTTTCACTATCCGATCGGCTGGATTACGCCCGATATCCTCTATCGTCGTTCGATCAAGGATCTCTATAGATTTTACGTGTTCAGCTTTAGGTTTGTGTTTTATGGAAGTTATATAACAAATTCTCGCCATTGTCTAAGTCCCCCGAATACATTCGATCTCCTTCTTGCTAGGAAACTTCACCATTTGATGATATGTGGAAGGGATCATACCCATCTGATGGAGCTAAGTCCTCCCTACAATCGCATTGTAGGCCAATGGCACATCCACAACCAAGAAGTTGATGTCCAGGGTAACCTTTCTTGCCCATATAGGAATAGTGATGGATCCTAGGGGCCAGACTGATTCGGCACTAAATCCTATAAGTGGGATGTCGGCTTTCTATAGATTCGCCTTATCAAGTTTAAGTTTCTTGAAGGCATGATAATATAAAATGTCCGTTGAGCTGCCCTGATCAACTAGAATTCTCTCCATTTTGATAGTGCCAAGCAGCAATGTGATCACTAACACACCATTATGGGGGTGGGTGACGCCCTCTAAATCCTTGTCAGAAAAGGATATCACCGTATTTGTTCTCGTCTTGGGCTCATTTCGTTTTTGCCCGAGATACTGAACATGGTGTTCGTGTCCTTCGTGGCGTCGCTAGAGCCGAACCTTTTTTTTGTCCAAGATTGGCGTTACAGCATGGATGACACGAACGGTCCCAGTTGCCATTACCTCATCCTCGGAGGATTCCATTTCCATTGGTGTTGGTTGAATCTGTGGCTGCTCTTGGTTGACCACAAATCGTTTAAGGTGCCTGGCTTCAACTAATTTTTCTAAGAACCATTTTAAGCCCTTTGCACTTCTCCGTGATGTGGCCATTGTTTCGGTGATAGCTACACCAATCTCTGTTCGGATCTCGCCTCACGTGTTCTCCCCCTGAGGCTAGCGGCCATTTCCAGAAAGGCTCATTTTTTAATGGCCAGGTTAGCTTGAAGATCGGAGTGTTGAAAACTGTCTGAATTGCTTTACACGTATGTGGGCCAGGCAGTTTGCGTTCTCTCCCTACTTGCGCTACTTCGTCCACTTTGGTTCTTGGCCTTTTTGTTACTAGTTCAATTGTAGCACTCCTATGTACCTTGCTGGTAGGTCGATCTGTATCTCGGCGGATCTTGTTTTCAAATTTTGCATACTTTTTCACTCTCCCCATCAGATCAACGATGGTGCTGGGAGGGTCAATAGTCAGAGATTCCCTCAACGGTTCTCGGTATGATAATCCTAGCCTAAAAGACTCTACTGTGTAGGCCTTTGTGCAGTTTCCGATGGTAAAGTCAGTAACTTAACATTAACATAATATTTTTTTGTTTCTTAGAAGTTTAAACTTAACTTTGTTTGAACTCGAGCTCAAATTAGTTAACGAGCCGAGCTTAAACACCCAAAAACTTAGCTTAACTCAGCTCAGGTCGACTCGTTTGTAGCTCTACTCATGAGCCCATTTAACCAAATCTTATCAACTTTAAAAAATCTAATCAAGAAATCATTTTAATACATTCAAATTGCTATGGATGCATGGAGAATCTAGTCTGATAAATTCATTCTTGTACTTCAACATGAACTCATTATCGGTGCATTTGATGGCTGCCGAATCTTGTAGGACATAGCCGTAGGATTTTTTTACCATCAGAAAACTATATTTATTTGTTGTAACCAATAATAAAACAAATTTAATGTGTATAGCAATTAGTCCGAACAAAGAGTCTAGGTTGGAATTCAAGTGGCTGAATAATTTTCCAATGTTCCATTAACAAATTTAATTTGTTCAGTTTTACGTCACGAAACAGTATTTCTTCGTCCAGCTGACTATAATCTAACATATAAATATTTTATATGGATCCATAAAACTAAACTGTGCTCGTGAATGAAAGTAACAAAAATTTCGACTAAAGACGTTAATAATATCGTATAAACCTAAACTTGTCATTCAAAGAAAAAAACTAGGGACACACCAGCCTTGCCACACCCTGACACACCACAAATCAAAACGGCGTCGTTTTGGCCAAAAC
>JABCMJ010005404.1:0-21826 GCA_014822125.1 Arbutus unedo | reverse complement strand
TCACTGTCAACTTAAATGAATATTTTGAAAATAACCATGAACTCAAAATTTTAAAATAAATTTTTTTAATAAGTTTCGTGCACAAAACACATAAAAAAAAATTTGGTTGAGGCGCAAAACGGCGCCGTTTAATTGCACAGCACCCCTGCTGTGCATTTGTGCACAGCAGGTCCCCCCATTCCCAAATTAGGACTAATAATAGATAGAGGAAAGGGCAACTTGAAACCTGGATCATTGTTTTTGCAATAAAATATGCATTGCAGAGTGTGTTTCCAAATAGCAACATCGGAATTCTCCTTACTTATTACTTACATGTGACTATTACACAATATGGGAAACAAATATTTGGTCTCCACGTGCTCTCCTATCCTTACCTAACTTTTCAACATACATAATTTCTAAATATCTCGGCTATACACCGACATCCGATACGAAGCTATATAATATATAGATTTTGATTTGAAGGATTAGGTTCTCCCTCTTTTCCAGACTGCCACATTGATTTAGAGCGATGAGTGAAAGCTCCGTTTTTGGTTTTTTTTTTTCCTCCTTAACAGTTTGTTCAACAAATCTGTCTACCCTCCATTGCTATTTGCTACTTATCCACCATTTCCATTCAATTCAACATCCCCTTCTCCATTGCTTTCACTTACCTCTTCTAGTGGCTTGTAACAATAAAACCAAGCACAAATCACATAATACACCAGATTCAACACTTGTATACCACTCACAAGCCAATAGTAGTTTTCCAATCTTCCCCTGTTGAGGTTCCTATCAGGCAACCAATTCCCTTCTTTTCCAGTATATTTGTGAACTAACGTCACCATGAATGTACCCATATAGTTGCCCATCGATATTGCAATCCAATATAGAGCCACGGCAGTGCTCCTCAAGCTCTCTGGCGATTGATCATAGAGAAACTCCAAGTGCCCGACCGACATGAAAACATCTGCTATTCCGTGGAGGCAAAACTGGGGGAGCAACCAAAAAACACTGATGGGTATAATAGCGGTAGGCTTGTCGAGTAAGTTGTGATGCGCAGCCACATTTTTCCGCTTGATCTCAACAAGGGCTGAAACCACAGTGGCAAGTATGTTGACTGCAAAGCCTATCCCCATCCTCTGTAAACACGTGATGCCTGAGGGGTTTTTGGTGAACCGACGAGCAAAGGGAACAAATAGGCGCTCGTACAGGACGAGTCCAATTAGAACTGTTAGGGTACTGAAGATAGACAGGGAAGCCGGAGGGATCTGGAACGATGGGGAGAGGTGGCGATCCATGGACCGAGCTTGTACTATGACGAAGCTGTGCTGATGGGAATTTGATGTTACGAGCAACATTCCGGCTGCCCATATGGGCAGCATCCGGATGATGCACTTTAATTCCTCGACGCGATGGACCGTGACTAGTCTCCAGAGGTTTGGCGAGTCTGGACCTTTGTCATCATCTTCGGTCACCATAGCAGCTCGATCAAACCACCTTCAAATACCAGAATAAAAAGTGTTTCGGAAAATCAAACATCCAAGCTTAAAAGGTGGATTATTTTTACTCGACAACAAAACAGGAGGCAAAAAAGAAACTGTGTTTGGCAACAAAAACTTGAAGCTAGCTGTTTTGGGTTTTTTAGATTCTAAACTTTGAAGATCATATGCATAAGGCTCCATTGATTCTAAACTTTGAAGATCATATCTGCGTTAATTTCACAAATTGTCTTACCTGTATTGGTCTGAATGTAGAAGCCTTCCATTGGAGGAAATCTCTGCATCGAGCTCTCTATTCTGGTACAACAGTGCTGGATCCTGAGATGCAACTTGTTTCCTCTTCTTCAAAGCAGCAACAACTACCTGAGCCAATCTAACCAAAGGACTCCCTCTTGGTTTCACTTTCTTATAAAGAGGAGAGCCCAAAACAAATGCTATAACAGATATAGCCATGGCGATTGTCGGGATTCCAAGACCAAGACCCCACCCCACATTGTCTTGGATATACACCACTACTGTTAGAGCAGTAAGTGATGCCAATCCCAAGCAGAAATAGTACCAGTTGAAGAAGTTCCACTTTCGAGACTCGACCTTCGATTTGGACATGTCGAATTGATCGGCTGCGAATGTGACCACGCACGGCCTGATTCCCCCTGAGCCGAGGGATGAGAGGAGGAGGGAGAGGTAGAGGATCAATAGCTGCACGGATGAAGCTTCCTTGCAATTAACTTGGGTTGGACAGGGTGGGGGCCGGAGATGTGGCAGCGTTGCTGATATGGTGATGCTCACCAATCCCTGTACCAAATTGTAGCTATCACACACAGTAACTGATTTCAGAGTTATTCACCAAATACACTTCTTATAATGCAATACAAATTTTTATGTAACAGGATTGGGACCTGCGGCACTTGGTTTGTTCATCAACATATTCTAGTTTCAAATTTTATTTACAATAATACTACTGCTTTGAAAAAAAAGTTGTCGAAATTATATTAAGTCCCCTAAGGATTCTGAAATTGCACTGTTCTTCCTGCTGTAAATTTCTCCTTTCATTCAGACGTCGATAGTGACGATGACTGAAATTACTCACATAAGCTAAAGCTATTTCTTTACCATTAAAAAAAAAACTGAAATACCACTGATCATAATACCTCAAAAGGGACTAACTTTTTTTTTTTACGTTTTTCAATGAAGCTTTAATATGTTTTTAAATAATATATAAATTTATAAACTCTTTTATGATTGAGAAAATTATTATTAACTTTTAAATTAATGTACCTCATGTTCATCGATAATTTGATGAAATTGAGTTGCAATTTAAGGATAGGTAAATTTTATGTATAAAATTAATGTTCTTTTCATTTATTGTACAATAATTATTATTTTTTTTGTTTAGCTATCTTAAATTTTTAAATTAAGTATTTTTAAAAAGTTCTTTTAGTCTTTATGTCGTTTTCATTTTTTCAAATCACCAAGTAAGGAATTTCTAAAATTTTATAATTAACTGGTGATTGGTTAATAATGAAGAGTCAATTTAATTAAGTGCCAGTTGTGTATATTTTTGGTCAGTGGAATTATATGCAATTGAGGGTGTTTGGGGGGGGGGATAGAGAGAGAGAGAGACCAGTTGATATATGATGGAACCAACGATGATGGTCCAAAATCGTCCGGCAAAGGAGTCGGCAACGAGAGCACCGATCAAGGGCGTGAAGCTGGCGGTGCCACCAAAGTTGGTGAGAGTATTGGAAGCCTTAACCAGGGGCAGATTCAGCTCATTGGTGAGGTATGATATCATGTTGGCGCTGGAGCCAGTAGACGCAAATCTGTCGCATATTTCATTTGCTGCAATTTCTCAAAACGCATTATCAGATTCATTTAACTACCTCATCACATCACTCATCTTTCTTAATTTACACCAACTATTCATACTTACTTCAAAATTGGATCTGGAAGTCAGGGTAAACTACAATTAATGATACTACTAAATTTCGCATTAAATTCTACGTACGGATAATCTCTTCACATTGGATTAATATCCCTACAAATTAGATTAATGAACGATGATTTTGGACGCAGCTTTTGACATATGATTCTTTCATATATATGGGACCAATGTCATCTCATGCAAAATGGGATTCACATCCGGCTGTCTAACTTCACAATCACATCCGGTTATTTTATTAGTTTTACTGGGTACATATCACTCATTCAAAAAAGTAAATTAATCAAATAAAGTTAATATATATTGGAACAAAGAATAATTAGAACAAGAGAAATAGACAGCCGATCATCTATTTTCTTTTATCACCAAATACCTTTTAATTAAATTCTTTATCGATGGTCGATCAACTTGATTTTTTATATGCATGATATATAATTAATTTGTTCAGCTTGGATAAAACACCGAGGTAGATATATCATTTTGAATTATGAAAGGCATCATTGAGGAAAAGGCAATGTAATTTAGGGTTTCATGAATAGCAAAACAGCAACAGTAAAAGCTGTGGCCCGCCGCCGCCCCACAGCGAAAGTGGATAAATTTATATGAGGTGAGTAGTTAGTGAACATGAAAACTCACCCAGGATAAATGGCATTGTTCTGATCCCTCCGACCTTCCTCTTCTTGCAAATCTTATCAGGCTCATGTTCCTCGATCTCACCATTATTTTCAGTCATCTTCTTCTTCTCTTGCTCCATCCTGTTTTCCATGCTGCAGACGAGCAACGTACTTTATGGGCGACTGCCTGTGATTATAATGAGAACTGAGTGAGCGAGTACTGATGAAATAATAATAATAAGACAAAAGTGGGGTCCATACAAATTTGACCACATTCGGTGCTGATGTGTTGCCTTATGTCATCTCCTATCTTATTGAGCTTTGTCTTTACTCAAATGAATTTCTAGCTGAATACGCTGGCCTAACTATGGAAAGGTACGTACACAAAAATTTAAAAAAAAAAAAAAAAAGTCTTCATTTCACCATTTATATTGGAATTTGCTATGGTACCCCTGCCTTGTGGACAGATTACATACATATCTCACAAATGGAATTTGATATGATCAAGGGCACGCGAAATTACATGGATACTGGGGATGTTTCGGGCCCCTTCAAAAACTTTTAAAAACATTAAGGTTTACATATAAATTTAAAAATTATAAAACAAAAATATATTTTGTCTCGTACGTCGAATCTTGATTTTGTCCCTAACTACTTGTGAACAAATTGTGTACATACCTTGTAAACAGTTCTTTTTTCTTAATCTTTTATTAATGGTCAATGCTTTGAACTTAGAGGTATGTTCACTCTTAAGTCTCATATTCGAAATATTTCATGTATTATTAACTTTTACGGGGGCCAATCTATACAGGAGAAATGCCATGATTTTTAAATGAGATGTTTGCAAGTGAACGATAAAATTAGTCCCCTTAAAAATTAGTTGGCATTAGATTGAGGATAATATACAACATTGTAAAATCTGTAAACAATCTCTTCACGAGATATGTACCCATATCAAATCCCATTTATATATCACATGTGCCTGTGGTTTGAAGGCAATTTTGGATGGTTTCAATAATTTCATTTTATCTATATATATATTTATATATATTTATATATATAGGTTCCTGGAGAGACTTGATTAGTTGTATTCACATGTGGTCTGAGTCTCACATGATTGGAATCTGCATAAAATTAATAAGACAGAGAAAATAAGAGGTAGGTCGTACAAAACTGGCGCCCCACTTTTTCTTTTTTATTTCTATGGCGTAGATCATGGAATGCTTCTGCCTGACAAATACCCCCTATGTCTGCTTTTGCTTTTCTTTTTTCTTTTTTCTTTTTTAATCGTTTCATTTTCTAGATTAATAAATGGAGCTCTTTCTTCTTTTCTCGATAAAAAGAAATTTATTAATCATTAAATAGGAAATTACAACGATTACAAAGAAACATAAACATAGTATCCATTAAAAAGGTCAAAACTAGACCCAATAAAATTAGCCTCTGCCCGACCAATCATTTGATTCCAATACGAACCCAATCACCCCATGACCAACCTAGATTAGCAAAAAGTCAACTAACCTTGAAACAAAAATGAACTCCAAGAACAAATCAAAGGAGACAAAGTAGGCCAATATTTAGGCTAAGCGTTACATATAGAGACTTGATTTCAATACCAAAAATTTTTAGGGTTAATTACATTTTACCTCTTCTAACTATGACCTTTTTTTACATTATCTCCTTTATCTTTTTTTAGTTACAACTTACCCCCTGTAACTATAGAAAAATGACATAATACTTTGTCATTAGTTTTTTCGTTCAATATTTAATAATAAAGGTCATGTGCTGAGCACATGTATCCTTAAAAATATTTATTTCGACAGGAATACCTTTCATACACACATTCGTACAACATAATACATAATTTATAATATATAGATTAACTTAGTTAACTTATGCATTGTAAATTAGTTTTAGGTGTGACATACCGTAATCATTTTACACTTAGCAATATGTTAACGTTATTTTACAACCAAAAAAAAAAAAATGACACATCACTATATGTCCATTTGGTTATGTATTTTTAAGAAAAGTTACAATAAATATTCTAATTTTAGTCAAAGTATATATAATCTAATTGCTTTACATTCATAATATTTTGTATAATATTTTGTATAAAATTTCATAAAATTTGAAGAAAATCGGTCATGTTTGTGGAAAGATTTATAAATTTTGTTTAAAAATTCATAAAACTTGAAGAAAATTACAAATTTAAGAAAAAGATATAATGTCATACAAATATTTTTTTTACCGAGAAATAAAATATATCGAGAAGCTTAAAAATGGGTGCATCAAAAAATAAATGAATCGAAGTTTGGTTTAATGCTATAATTTTATGCCCAGATGTTATGAATTTAACACGTAAATAATGCAAATTAAATAAAATAAAAATTAATATAAACTAACTCAATTTATAAATTATATATTATGTATAATGAGGGTGTGTGTGTAGGGTATTCCAGTCACAGTATATATTTTTAAGAGCAGAGCACATGGGCACAGCACGTGACCTTTACTGTTAAATATTGGACGAAAAACTAACGGCAAGATATTATGTCATATTTCTATAGTTGAAGAAGATAAATCATAGAAAAAAATAAAGGGAATAACATGAAAAAGAGTCATAATTGGAGAAAGTAAAATATAATTAACCCTAAATTTTATATACGCCCTGGTTGGTTTCGGTGGATGGATCAATCCAATTGATCAATTGGGTTCTTGGTACGAGAGGAGTAGTTTTGTGCTTTAATCCTACTTCATCTATCATTCGATTTTACTTTAATCTTATTCATCTTTTAATTGTCCCAATATACTTCTTGATTTTTTTTAAATGTAACGATCGACATTTTTTTATTTACGTACATGACTACTTGTCGTATTCTCCTTTAATTGAATCAATCTAAAAGGGATCAATTGTTATATTTGAAAATATTGGAAAGTACGTTGAGACAATTAAAATGTGAAGGAAATTAAGTAAAATCCAGTGATAAATAAAGAAATTTTAGGTGAATTATCTTTTATTTTATGACTTCATCAATAAGAAGGTGGTTCCAGGACATTTGAAACCAAAAGAATAGATCTTTGCACATGAAACCCAAGGAGTTGGTATGGTGATCGAAACTTGAGACTTAGAGGTATGTTCTACCTTTTATAGGTCTCAGGTTCGAAACGTTTCAGATACTATCAATTCTTATGAAATTAGTCCATACAAGGCATAAATGAGTCTCCGCAAGTAGACGGTGAGATCTCAAGTACTAGTAACTAGGCATTAAATTAGAGGTAATTCTAAAATCAATTGGATACCACGCGGGTATAAAAAAATAAAATAAAATAGATCTTTGCACATGGTGAAGTCGCTAGGACAAGGATCTTTATTGAAACCAGTTTGCCTCCTTTGTTCACTCTATGCTCTTAATTAAGGCCCTATTTCAATTTTTACGCAGTCATTATCTTGCTGAAAAACTTCAAGCGGTTAGATTTATGTTTTCTTATTTAAGTTTAGTTGGTTGAAGATCACATTTTGGGTACACATTAAAATTTTAATTAAAACGGGTATAAAATGCAATTGGAACTAAAAAGAATTCTTCTAGGTTCAAATAAAATTTGAGTCTTTATGCTATAAGTTTTCAGTAGACAAGTTTTAATACTATCAATCCATCAAAATAAATTTTAACTCTTAAAATTTTTTGTATTAAATTGGACAAAAATACCCTTATTGTAAATCACATTAAGTTTTTTATTTCTATTCTTTTTTTCTTTTTTTACATTTGTTATTTTTACATTAATTTTTTGTGAATATTGATTCATCTCGATAACAAAAATTAAAGAATTATAAAATTATGTCCCAAAATTTAAAAAACAATCACTACAAACGAAAAATAAGCCCAAACAAGTGTTGTTTTGATTTCTTTTTGTCTTTTATGGATTATTTTTTTAGTTTTTGCACGTAATTTTATATTCTTCTAAAATCTTTGGTCGAAACGAACCAATAACCCGCAAAATAAATAATTATAAGAAAATTTAAATAAGAACAAAAAATATAATCAAACAATAATTCAATAATTACCATTCTATGTGGTGGGGCCGCGATTAAAAAAATACTAAAGATGAAAAATAAGCTCAAACAAGCATTGTTTTAATTTATTTTTTGTTTTTATGAATTTATTTTAATTTTTTGTCTTTTATGAATTTATTTTAATTTTTAGACGTAATTTTATATTCTTTTGAAATCTCTTGTCGAAATAAACTAATAACTATTAAAAAATTAACGCAAAATAAATGATTATTTAAAAAAATTAAATAAGAACAAAAAACATAATCAAATAATAATTCAATAATTATCATTCTATGTGATGAGGCCGCAATTAAAAAATATACTAAAGACGAAAAATAAGATCAAACAAGCGTTGTTTTTATTTTTTTGTCTTTTATAAAAAAAATTAGTTTTTGGGCATAATTTTATATTTTTTTAAAATTTCGTATCGAAACTAACCAATAACCGTTAAAAAAATTGATGCAAAACAAAAATTATAAAAAAAATAAATCAGGACAAAAAACATAATCACACAATAATTCAATAATTACCATTGTATATGGTGGAGTCGCAACTTGTGTTTCAATGAGCTGTTAATACTTTGAGACTCTCGATCAAAAGTCCAAAGCGAGAGACTCAAAATGCAATTAATCCATCTATAAGTAAATTAGAGCCCGAAGTTGTAACGCCCCGTTTCTTGGCAACATTATAAGAAATCAAGTCTTTGAATGTACACAACTGAGTTCTAAAAATACACAAATAGTGGCCCTAAATCAAGAAAAAAATATAATTATACAATGATGATCTCTCTCTAAATACAATAATATCTTCAAATATTCCAATCTGGTTCTCACTAAATCTGATCCAATACCTAAAAAAAATTTTAAACCACGGGAAGCATATTATACGATAGGAAGAACCAAGCGCTTGAATAAAGTAGGTTCAATAAACAAAGATCACAAGTCAAAAAGAAATAATTTCCAACAATATTGTCCATATCCAATCAAAATAAATCTCGTATCTGGCTCATCTCGATAACATGTCAAGCACCACTCAGGTCAAAAATAATTTAATACGTATGCATCACTCGGACCGCATAACAATACATTTGATTCCACAACAGGCAATCAATAATAATAACTAATTTACTGTGACCCGGTGGGTTTGCACGTATACCAATCAGATCCATGATAATCAATCATGTAATATATTGTTCCACGATTTGATAAACAGAATTCAATAATAATTTTCAAAATGATCAAAGGAGTATAAATATTTGATATAAATAAAATTCTTTAGAGATTGAAAGTGTATATAATATACTCCTGATTTACCTCAAATTAAGATTGTGAGCGTTGAATATGTGCATATCAATGAGAAAAATGGCATCCTAGACTTACACCTCGATCGAACATCGCTACATACACTTCGAAAAATTAGATAGTTGGAGATTTGCAATAAAAATAACTTCAAAAGTTCTATTGTTAAGCATAACGGCTAGAAACAACATTATTGTGGGGGGGGGGGGGGGGGGGGGGGAATTAAGAAAATATATTAATTGAGTGTGAAAAAAATAATAAGGATGATGCCATACTTATAAAGTTGGGAGGACCAAGGGCGGGTGTAAAAGCCAAAAGACTCAAAGGAACTTGGTTAGGAAAAGAGGGTAGAAAAGGAAGAGTGGTGTCTAAGTATAAAGGAAAATATTTAGGGGTTAAGTTTTCTCATGTAAGATGAATGTCGGACTTCAAAGGTCTCTAAAAAATAGGATTGTAATCAATAAGGTTATGAAATCAAGAGGTTGAGGAGAAAAATGAGGAATTAAATGACTTGTTAGAGGAAAAATTCAAGAGTCTCAACGAACCTGATTAAGAAAAATAGTTAAGGCTAAGAAATGATGAACTTGATTTTTTATTTTTCAATGTTCATGTAAGCACAAGAATTGAAGATTTAGTTGGGTAAAGAAAGAAAACACGAAAATGATTCGATATTACTCGTCATACGGTCATATTTGTGCTCTTAAAATTTATGACGTTTGATCGAATAACTAAACTAATTATTATCAAATTAACCATGAAATGTAAAAAAAATTTCAGTAAATAATTCAAAATTATTTATTAAATATTTAAAAAGTCGGACCGTTACAGAAGTTCTTTTGACACATCATTTCAAAAATACCCTTACACATTTTAAAAGGAGAAACATGCAACACTGAAAGCCATGAATTACATTTGAGTTAAAACAATTTAAAATTAGTAGTTTACCATTTTGGAAACTATTACCGTCTAATGACGAATTCTAAATGAAAAAAGAATAAGTATAAAACTTCCTACAGTAATCGATTGCGGTGGTCTATACATTTATTATTGAAAAAGGAGAGAGCCCATTAAGAATAGAGATATTCGTAAGTTTGTAGCATTGTAGCACTTTTTTGTTACTTTTTTATTTTTATTTTTATTATTATACATGGATTTGTTTTTCTTTTTAATGTTATTGGATGGTGGAGTTTCTACTGCCCATTTATTTTCAATCTATTTTAACACAGTACTTTATGTTATTCCATGTTTAGTAATTTGACAATGTTATCGAATAACGTTTATCAAATAACATTAATTCATTTAATAATATTATCATATTACATTATTTGATAATGTTATCAGATAACATAAAAATTATTTTTAATATTTTTTAATCTACTTTAAAAATAATATTTTCTATTACTATAACGACCCGTATTTTCAGGGTATTTTTATTAATTATTTAATATGTTAAACAATTTTGATTTTAGATTAGTTGTTGGATTTTTTTATGATTGGATTTAATTTTTTGATTTATAATTATCTTTTTATTTTTTATTTTGTCAATGTTCGTTGAACCCTTCGGGGAGTTATCCAATCGATTTTTTTATTATATATTATATTTTTTTAGTTTATTAATTACTTTTATTCGTAATTATCTCATTCGATAACTATTCAGGTGTTCGAATTCCAATCGAACTCTTCCCTTTGTATTCGTCAAACTCTATTTTTTTGGTTCGTATTCTAATTAGACTCATATTCATCTTCCTTTTTCTATTTATATAGCCTTTCTTCCATCCGAATTTTACTTTTTGTCTATTCTAGATTTTTTTGGTGCATCTGGAAAATTTTATGAGGTAACGTGCTCGTTTATATTATTTTTTTCACAGCCATACCTCAGTTTCTCTCTTAACTTCTCTTTCCCATTAATTTATCAAGAGTGCTACACACACATCACTTTTACACATCACTTTTGTACATCACTTAAAACTACGTCGTTTTGTGTTTAAAAAAATCTAAATATGTTTTGAACGATGTGGATCAAAAATAAATATGATTTTTTCTTAACACAAAACGGCATAGTTTTAAGTGATGTGTAAAAGTAATATACAAAAGTGATGTGTTTATAACATTTTTGTTAATTTATCTCTTTTTCCTCCCTTTTCTCTCTCTCGCTAATTTTTCCAGCCAAAAACTCTCTCTCTCGGTTGTCTCTCTCTTTACTCTATGTACTTTTTCTCTCTCTCCTCTCGGGAATTCTCTCTCTCTCTCTCTCTCTCTTCTTTCCCTCACTCTCTCTCTCGGCAGTAATTTCCCACCTCTCTCGGCAGTAATTTAAGATAGAGTGGTTCATTAGTATGTTATAAAGTCTAATATACTATTTTTTATATAATACTTAATGTAAGGTTTGATTATTATAGTACACTTTTTTTTATATGATGTATGATTTTAATTTTAATTGATAACGTTGCGATAATCGAATCTCGATGCGGCGGTTGATTTCGTGAATTTTTAGTAGTGCTTTATTCGTCGGATCGAACCCTATATATATATATGTGTGATTTATATATGAGTATGTCTAGTTGGTGTTCGATGATTGTGTAAGGAATATGAATTGAATCGGTAATAATTAATTGTTGGAGAAATTATGTGTATTCGATTGCGTGAATTAATCAAGTTGAGAATTTAATAAACATTAGGTGTCAGATCGGGATTGTGTCTGAACCATAAAAATACTATATATTTATTATATGTGACGATTTGTGATTTAATTTAATTTAGTTAATGAATTAAAAGAGTATTACTTGTTAAAACCAATTTGTATGCTAAGACCCACGAACGTTTTATGTGACTTAGATTGATCAATGTTGATGATGTAGTATGATTTTAGTGATTTTATAATTTATGTCCGATGCATGTTTAATTGAAATCACATGATGGTATTTCATTATTGTATGTTGAGCATGAGAGATGAGCATTGTGTATACATGCATGGAAATTGGAAGCTAATTGAACGACAAGGTTAAATGATCTCATTATTGCGATAATGAGTAATAACCAAAATAATTTGGAGTTGTGGTGAATGATTTGGAGTTGTGGTGGGTTATGGGGGATTGTGAGACCCCGATATTGCGATACCGATGAAGAGGATTGAGAGACCCTGAGGTTCTAATTTGGCTAAAAAGGATTGCGAGACTCCGATACTGCAATACCAATGAAGAGAATTGTGAGACTCTGAGGTTGTACTTTTAATATTGGAGATTGTGAGACCCTGGTATAGAGATAATAATAAAAAAAAAAAAGATACTCAATGCGGAAAACTTTATGCACGACATTGCATATTTTATGTTTGTTTATTGTTCTTTTCATGCTGTATAGAATTATTATTATGTATGTTTATTTGTAAATTAGGGGTAAGATTAGACTTTTCTACCGAGTGTTAATAACTCATTTGGAGCTATTTCTTAGCCCTGGTACACACCAAGTTTTGAGGAACAGGTTAGGGCGGAGCATAATTTAAAAGTTCAGGAGACTGAGGAGTACGAAATGAATATACCAGAACCATAATTGTATCAATAACAATCTGAAAGTGTGACCTACGGTGTCCCATTAGCTACTTTTAATTAATGAAAACTTATGACCTAAGTTATTGGTTTTCAAAACTATTTAATGAATTAAATTTTGGGTCGATCGTTTTGTCGGTAATTAATAAATATTTGAGAATTAGACCCTTTATTTTTAAATTAAAATTATTCCGCTGCGTAATTAATTATTTTTTTATTATAACGTACCCTAAAACATGGGCATTACAATTACTCTATGTTTTGTTATCTGATAACACTACTAGATAACAATATTAATCCATCTAATATGTTATTTGTTAAAGACATAAAAAAATTATCTGTAACGTTATCTAATAATATTATGAAATAACATAATCATATAACTACTTCTTTTATCCTAAATTAATTCGTATTATTCTCACAATCTTTCTTTGTTGAATTTTGTCAAGTTTAGGTTAAAAATTTTAGATTAATCATTTATGTTGACACAAAAAATATAACAAATGTAAGATATGAGCAAAATATTAAGAAAATTATCAGATATGAAAAAAGTTCAAAAAAATAATTATCAGATGTGTTTTTCTTCTAACAGATAACTTCATCTATTGTAATAAAAATACAAATAATGTTATCAAATAACAGTAATCAATATAATAATATTATCTAATAATGCAAAAACAGTACCAGACGAAGTTATCTAATAATGCAAAAATGGAATTAACTAAAGTTATTTGATAATGTTATTAAACAATATTATCAGACATGTTATATTGTTATCAAATAACATTAATACATCTAATAACATTATCAAATAATATTATTAGATACATTTTTATTCTAACAGATAAAGTTATCTATTAGAAGAAAAACACAGATAAAACAATCTGTTAGAACAAAAATACAGATAATATTATCTGTTAAAAACATGAAGAATAAAAACACAAATAACTTTTCAAATCAAACATAACATATAATAATGATTTTTTTAAAGATGAAAAACTAAGCTCAAACATATCATGTTTTGACTATTTTTTTATTTTTTGAGCATTATTTTTTATTTTTTTAAAATCTCTTATCGAAATAAACCAATAATCAATACATAATAGATACAAAATTAAAAGTTACAAAAATATTTGTGTACTAAAAGGTCGTGAGAGCACAAACCTTATTTTGACTTATTTTTCATATTTTTAGATTTTTTTATTTTTAAACATAATTTTTTATTTTTTTAAAATTTCTTATCAAGACGAATCAATAATAAATAAAAAATTAATGCAAAATAAAAGTTACAAAAAAATTGGTGTACAAAAAGTTGTGAGGTTACTAACCATATTTTAACTTATTTTTCATATAGTTTTATATTTTTTAATTTTTAAATTTAATTTTTTTAATTTTTTATTGAGACGAACTAATAATAAATAAAAAATTAATAAAAACTAAAAATTTACAAAAATAATTAGTATACCAAAAGGTCGTAAGGACACAAATTATGTTTTGACTTATTTTTCAAATTTTCTAACTTTCTCAGTTTTTTGAACATATTTTTTAGTTTTCTTTCAAATTTCTTATTGAGTTGAACCAATAATAAATAAGAAAATTGATGCAAAATAAAAAGTTACAGAAAAATAGTGTATCAAAATATCGTGAAGGCACAAACCATGTTTTAACTTATTTTTCATATTTTCTATTTTTTAATATTTGAACATAATTTTTTATTTTTTTTAAATTTATTATCTAGACGAACCAATAATAAATACAAAAATTAATACAAAATAAAAAGTTAGCAAAACAAAATTAGTGTACCAAAAGGTCGTGAGGACACAAATCATATTTTTAACTTATTTTTTATATTTATATTTTAGAAATTTTTAAACATAATTTTTAATTTATTTAAAATTTCTTACCGATACTAATAAATAATAAAGAAAAAAATTGATGCAAAATAAAAAGTTACAAAAATATTAGTGTACCAAAAGGTTGTGAGGGTTTTAATTTTTGTTAAAATCTAATAACTTTGTAATAAATAATAATGGTAATTTTGTCAACCAAAAAATATAACATATTCACACTTTTAAGAGAGTGAATCCTAATTAGTAGTAGTTTTAAAATAATAGATCTTAACTCAATAAACAAATTAACCAAGACTTAATGAGTTAATTAACTCTAAATTTGTAGTTTTTACTAATTTCCAATAAAATTTTGTTTCCCTTGCTTTGCGCATTAAAAACACCATCCTCCGTATGGCTATTTTTTTGGCATAAATTGTTGCAGTTGTCAGTTGTGCATTCGAGTTGGAAATGACAATTAATTTCATTTTGAAATTGATAGATTCAAAATCTTTGAGATTATGCATGAGTCATGCTTCTTGACGGAATCTATAGCTGAACGAAAGGTTCTAATCTAATTGTTCTCTTTCACATGATACACTCCGCTATAGTACTAATAGGTTGTCAGTACTTAAAGATACTTGATTGAAAATTAAAAAATCTTACATGAAAATACTTTATAAAAATTGAAATCTTGACCATTACCATAAAATTGTCATCAACTTAAATTGTAATCAGCCAATTGCTTGTATCCATGCCCATATAATCTATGGCTTGCCCAATAACTATCCAAACAAAAGAAAAAATTTAGACAAATGTGTCCACATCTAAACAAAACCCAACCATAAACAACCATATTTGCACATCATCAGAAATCAAATTCCAACAACTCCCGAGTTAACACCGTACGCAGAAAAGACTACCCCAATTAAATTTTAAAACATCAAAATTGATGCGACACTAAATGGCTGCCAAGAAAATAAAATTTTGATAAAAGAGTCATTCTAAAGGCCAAAAAGAAACATATGATGAGAACACTAATTAAAAAACAGGTTTTTTTTAAGCAGCGTAAAATCATATATTAGAAAGGAATCAATACATAAGGTCGGCAAGCAGCCAACAAAACAAAAAAAGAAAATATAAAGAAAAGAAAGAGACGGAGAGAAAGGGGAAGAACATGGCACAAAGGCATCCAAAAGGAAAGATAACGACGATCCACACCAACCCACCACCACCCACAACAAGAGACCACTGATCTCCCCAAAAACTTCCACAGCTACATCCTCAAATGACGAATTGCTTGAATGTTCCAAGAAAAATCATCTATTGCCACTCTTGGAATTTTGAATTTTTCTTTCATCCAGATTGTCGTACGAACGATTGCCATCTCCGCTACAATCTCTGGCTAGAATGGCACACCAATTGAAAATGTTGTTGTTTCTCGCTATCCAGATAGACCAAAAGGTAGCAAAAAAAAAAGTTTCGTAGATTTTCTATTCTAAACCGTGATAATTTGAATGCATCCAACTAGCACCAAATCTTGAATTTGAGATTAAACCACCCACGAGATTCCCCACCGGGACATAATACTAAACCAAACCCTCCACGACTTCTCGCAATACATCAACAAGTGATTGGGAGTTTCCAAAGCACAATTTCATAATGGACAAAGGCTTTGATCTAACCCAATCATGCCTCTCCTCCAGAGAATTTCTTTAGTAGATATCTTTTGAAGAATAGCTTTACAAACAGACAGCTCCGTTTTCGGAGTGTCAAGTCCTCTCCAAATTCCCTTTAGGTATTCATTTTGAATGAAACTCTCCTTCTCCCACTGCTGATATTTTGACTTAACTGTGAGAATATTGTTGTTGTTCCACTTCCAAAGTCGGTGATCCTCTCTGTTGTTATGTAGATTTATTGCACTGACCATACTTTCCAATCGAGATAGTCCAGTTCCCTGCCCAGGAGACTCCTTCTAAAACCCAACTGTAAGCTTTGATTATCAGTACTATCAATACTGTAATTACTCTAAATTTTTAACTCAATTTAAATTATTTCATTAATAAATAATATAGATCTAATTGTTATTATTTAATATTTTTAAATAAAAAATTGAATTTATTTTTGCTAGCGAGCTCGAGGCAACTCAAGCGCTCTTTCTGAATTTTGAAACTGCTGAGATATGGAGTTATGGTGATTTTGATGGCAAAATCGTTTTCTGCTGCGATTTTATGGTCATAAGGGCGCGATTTATACCTAATATTATTATATAAATCTCTTATTTACGAAATCAGAAGTACAGAGAGAGTTTGGGAGAAGGTTTTTTTGAGTTTTGGAGTTTTTGCAAATTCTTGAGAGTTCTTGGTTCTGACCATTTGTTCTTCAACAAATGTGACACCCCAGTCAGGCTGTAGTGCCAACTATGAGGTCGGCGTCCAAGAGATGGAGTCTCAATGGAACATCCAGATGGGTGGTTAAGGTTCTCATATCGCTTGGTGGATATAAATTCGATGGTATTTATAAGATTACGAACCTTTTTTGTACAAGGTCTTTTAAAAAGCCATGAGGGTGCCAAAATTCATTAGAATTTCACAGTTAAGCAAGCTCGTGCTAGAGCAATCTAAAGATGGGTGACCTACTGGGAAGTCCATAGGGTTTAGGTAACCAAAGCGGACAGTATCGTACAAGGCGGGAGAGGGTCGTTATAATAAATCTTGAATATGTCATGCTTTACTCTTTGGATCGAGGTAGGTTTAGTCACCTACCAACCTAGGGTCTTGATTTCTGTTGATAATTTCATATTGAAGCATGTTTAGAATGAACTTTGCATGTTATGGTTTGTTCTTAGTGTCTTTGATAAAACCATTCGATTACATGAGTTCTGTAATCTGTATTGTCTAATTGATTGAGAAAAAAACATGGTAAGCAATGTTTTTAGTAATTCCAATAGCTATTTTTACTGTATCTGCAATCTGCATGTGTTAATTTGTCTGGGTGGGTTAGTTTTTGTGCATGAACCCTAACCCAGAATCTAAAAAAAACGAAGGCTTGCTCGAGAGAGCTCTAAGTCGCTCGAGTAATCTCTTGAATTTTGCCAGATTCTGTCCAGTGATTCAATTTTCCAGTACCCATAATCCAGTAGGTTGCTCGAGCGTTGAAAAATAGGCAACTTAGACATAATATTTAGAATAGTTTCAGACCATATTTTATGTTCTTAGTTTCTGAATTACAAACTGTTTAAACTCTGTTTTTACACAGGGCACATAATATTGATCTTATTTAATTCAAAGTGTTAACTAAGACATTTTTTTTTAGTGGCAGACTCAAAAATTAGATTTGGGGGCGGTATCGAATTGAATCGTCACTCTTCACTGCTCATTCATTATTACCGCTCGTTTCAACTCCTTCTTTATGTTGTGTAGATTTATTAATTAACTTTAATAGTAAAAAAAACTATTTGGTACTTCATGAGAATCCCAACGAGGCGCATATATATTTTTTCACCACATATGGTGTGAGTATAACTTCAATTCACATAAATGTGTGATAAAAAAAGAGACTTGAAACACTCGTGGCGGTGTTTCAAAAGTACTGAATTAATGACTCTTCCTGAACAAAAAAAAATGGACATTTAAAAAAAATTATTTTTTCTTAAAATAGGGGTGGCACCAGCCATGGCCCTATCCAATGAGGGTTTTACAGCCAACAGTTTAGTCAAAAGAAAAAGAAAAGAAGAATTACCGATCACAGTTATTACCCCTATCCTATTTTTTTTGAGTGGAAGTTAATAAAATTTAGGATAAATTACTCTAATAATCTCTTAAGTTTGGACTTAGTCTCACTTTGGTCCCTATCATTCAAAATGGCTCAATTTTGATTTTCAATTTATGTTTTTGTGTCAATTAAGGACAATAAATGACGTTCAAGGACAATAAATGACGTTTTTTTCTTTTTCTAACGAAAAAAGTTATTTTGACTTATTTCAAAGGGATGCTCAGAGAGAAGACAAAAATCCTAAACTGACTTTTTTGTTTTCTCATCCCTTTGAAATAAGTCAAAATGACTTTTTTGTATATATTTTTCCTTTTTTTTCAATCTACAATTTTCTGTCGAGTTTTTTTTTCATTTCTAAACAGTAAGCCTTGGGAAAGAGAGAGAGAGAGAGAGAGAGAGAGAGAGAGAGATATCCAATCCAATCCTATCTTGCAGGCAAAATATGACCTCTTAGAACGGGAAACTTCCACCAATTCACATTGCATCTCCATCTTCCCAAACATCTGTCCACAATATTCATCTCTATTTGGCATCTACTCCACTATTCTTTCATCTCATACACCCCATTATTGGCCCTTGGCCGTAAAGTCCACATCCCGCAATCACTGAACTCCATACACACATTTGCTCCCTTTTCAATCATTAATGGTAGTGGTGCACTGGGGAGAATGAAGGAATGCACATCTACTTCACAGAACCTTTTGTGATTTTATAATGAACGAACTAGATTCAAACTTTCCTCGTGCTATTTTGTAATGAACGAACTATCACTACCCTTCTAGCTTCAAAGATGGGGCGGCCAAATTCTAGATCTGTAGCTTGTCCCTCTAGCTCAAGTTATATTCAGGTAACAGATTGGTATTTAGTGGAAATGGTTTGGCTAATTTGCGGATAATTCCAAATGGGTTGACTAAGTTGCAGACAATTTCAAATGGGTTTCACCAAATTCCATCTGGAGAATCTATTAGTAGGCTTTATTGAAGACCCACCTTGAATTATTTCCCTACTTATGAAGAATTTTTACACGAAGGCCAGAAAAAGAAGGGATGAAGTCGGAATTAGACCAAGAAGTTGATACAAGAAGTATTATTAGCTGAGGAGGAGGTAGATTAGGGCAGAGATAAAGGCTTGAAAAAGAGAGAGAGAGAGAGTGAGTGTGTGTGTACAGTGACTGTTAGCCCCCCCCGGGGGGGGGGGGGGGGGGGAAGGGGAAGGGGATGAGAGAGAGAGAGGTGAAAAAAATAATTAAAAAATTTAAGTTACCAAAATATTCCTACACCATTTGACTTTTTGTCTGAAAAAATAAACGGCGTTATCGATTGAACTTAATTGGAGCAAAAATTGAAATTGAAAGTCAAATTTGAGTCATTTTGAATGATAGAGATAAAAGTGAGACTAAGTCCAAATTTAAGGGACCACTGAAATAATTTACCCTAAAATTTACCAATATGTTACACCTACGCATGTTACATATTATTGCGTTATATTCCATGTTCAGTATTTTAACTGTTTAGTGTTTATATCTATTATATGTTATATCACCCTGCGGGTTTGGTTTTTTGGTTAATTTTATTTATTGAGTTTCATTACTCATTGGTGTAACTTTTTTGCTTTTGGCGTTTCATGCTAGATGAAGATGTGTAGACGGAGGAGCCACCCAAGCAAGAAGTGTCGGGAGTTGATGGGAAGAGTTGTACGCTTGGATGCCATACCCCTAGATTGCTACTCTATTTTTTACTTATTTTATGTTAAAAAATAAATGTAAACCTTAAGGGATAATTTGGTCAATTTTGATTATGCATTTTCGAACTTGGTTTTAACTTTAATTAATAAATTATTGTGGGTATTTTAATATAAATCTTGTCTTTTAAAAAAATAAAAATTTTAAAATAAATTATTTAATATTTTGAGAAATCGGACATTACAAATACACTCTATTACTAATGAGAACTTCTTGAAGGACAATAATGGGTTATTGGGGAGTCTCTTTTTTGTATTTTTTTATTCTTATTTTTAGATTTTGGTAGTTTGGAAGTCACATTTTCAGAATAAGTTCTGCAGAACTCATTTTTTATTTTGAACTTTAGAAGCAAAAACTCAAAAAGAGGTCTAGAGCTCCTTTTTGTATTTTCATTCTCATCTTTTATTCACTATTTTTGTAAAATGCATTCTGCACATTTTTCTCAAACAACCTCCTAAACTCAAAAACTCATTTTGACCATAATCTAAAAAATCATAAAGTCAAAATGTCAAAAATAAAAAGCTAAAAATAAGCTCCCAAACACCCCCTAAGAAAAGCCTAAGAAACAGTACTTGGAGAGGCTGTTGATTCACCCAGCTATGCTCCCAAAAAAAAAGTACTCGTGCCTGACTTAACTGAGATGCTCATGCCACTTGAGATAGCTAATGATATAGAGCCACCTCTCTTCCCAACTGTACAAATGTCCTTCCAAATGGTAAAAGCCACACCATCTTGAGGTACAGTAGAAAACCATTGAAACCTATTCAAAAATTGTACTTCTTGCAAATTACCTTAACCGAAAGAATTTCCTTTTATTAGACAGTCTCCACCTCCATTTAGGTAGAAGGGCTCAACCAACCTCTTAATTCCTAGATATGGAAGGGGAATCGAACCTCACCCTTCATAATCAGCATTATATAGATATGGTTTGTTTCGTCGTATGACCTTTCGCAAAGGGTGTCAGGTCCGTTGAGTCCCACTAGAACATCGTCAATGGCAACATAATTCCTCAATTTTTGCTGAGGTGGCAAAAAGTTGTCTACAGACCATCATTTAGAGAATGAATAGAGGGGGAATGAAAAAGTAGAATGGAAAAAATAGAGGTTTGAGAAAGAACTTATAGAGAAACAATGAGGAATCGAAGTTTTGAGTCCTAGGTACAGTAGCAATGACGGATGCGAAGAACGGTCAAAAAGTAAAAGGAGAAGACGAAAAGTGCAAGGAAAAGGAGATGAAGGTTTAAAATGGAATTAGGAAATTTATTACGTTTGGGAATCAAAAAGATATTTAATGGACTTGAAACAGCACGCCCGAGGAAGGGCGTGTCGTTCAACAAAATGTTGCCATAACCTCAATCACGTAAATGCTATGGTACGAATTTCATATGGCAATTTTAACATGTATCCGAGAAGGAAGTATCCGCTTACATGGGATCATATCGCTTTACAAACTCCATCAGCTCGGCGAGGAGCAGACAAAACTGGGGTGTAACGCCCCGATTTCTCGGAACATTAATTAAAAATATTTTAATGTCATGTAAACATAACTTCATAA
>JABCMJ010005403.1:0-29274 GCA_014822125.1 Arbutus unedo | reverse complement strand
ATGTTCCATTATGCAATGAAAATGGGCAACAAATGACCTAAGTGACTGCATACAAGTATCCCCTGCGCTGCTACTAATAAGATGATGATCAGCCCCGAGTCTGTGGCCACCGTTAACAACCTTATCGCCACCACTTTTCAAAAAATTAAGGCTGGCTTGAATTACCTCCCTATTACTACTAGTACTAAGTCACCAAACTCCATAACCCTCTCCATTCATTTTAATACAGTGAATATTCAAGAGTCAAGTAATGAATCTGGGGACCGAGCTTCAGTCCCTATTGCTATAACTTCCAATTATTTGAATTTCTATTATGTATCCATTGACTTAGCGATTCAATTGCAGGACCGAGAAACATGAAAATAAGTAAAGAAACAGAATAACAAACCAGAGCATGCATTCACTTTTCAAAGTGCTATGTAAGAAATCCTCGAATCAGTAATCACCTCCACAAACTTCAAAAACTAGGGTTCCACTTCGAGTCTCTACAACTTCAAAATCAAAGAAAACACAAATAATCATAAACTAGGATTTCTCGAAGTTGGGGAAACAACAAGAACTGCCAAAATCAAAGCAATGCACAAGGAAAAAACTTACATTTCTTCAAGAAAAATTCAGATCTAAGAACTTGATTTTATTTGTTTGGAACTGGAAGAAAATAATTAAGAAGAAAATTGGAAAAAGGTAAAGTATTTTTTTATTTGACTTCGTAAAGAAAATGAAAGAAAAGTAAAAGAAATATACTTTCGTTGTTTGATTTTGAAGGAAAAATAGAGAGGAGAGAGAATGATCGATAGATATATGGATATAAAAAATTTCTCTTGTTTTTCTTCATTTTTTTCTTCACTTGTAAAATTTCTAATTGTTTTTCCTTCACATTTTTTTCTTTTCTATTTCTTCCTAGCAACCAAACATGGAAAGGAAATTTTTTTAATTTTCCCTTCTTTTCCACTTCTTTCCACAACTTCCAAACAGATTGTTTGGATATAAAGGTGGATAAGGTACTGCTTGAAAGGTAAAAACTGGGGTTAGGGCTTGAAAAGCTTTCCAATGACAATTGAAGTAAGCCTGAAAGAGGGAAAGAGGAAAAACATTGAACATTGAGATGAAATTGAGACACATTGGAAAGAACTGAAGAAATTCTAGAAGAGAGAGGGGGAGATAAAAAAATCGATTGAATGAATGCCATAAAGGAGGA
This sequence comes from Arbutus unedo, assembly GCA_014822125.1. Taxonomy (NCBI): domain Eukaryota; kingdom Viridiplantae; phylum Streptophyta; class Magnoliopsida; order Ericales; family Ericaceae; genus Arbutus; species Arbutus unedo. Next base: position 28,076 of record JABCMJ010005403.1, on the reverse strand, counting down.
GGGCTAAAAACATCATCTTTTGGGTGATTTCAATGCTACACGCCATGTATTCAAAATATATACTGGTAAATACTATATTTTGGTAATTTTTTTTAGATTAATTATTTATTGCATGTACACATAAGAAGATTATTTATGTTAAAAAAAAAAAAACTAACTGGATCATTAAAGTCGCACAATTAGAATACATTTTCTTTTATAAAAACATACTATTCCCCAAAATTATAAAAGTTGTTTTAAAAAATAAAAAATAATTACTATATAGTCACTAATATTTTATCATCTTAATACATCATCAGATATTTTTCTTCTAAACTGTATAAATCATTTATTTTAACTCTTAAAGTATATCTAGAGTAAGCTCTATCTATAACGTATGGTTAAAACTCCACTCATCCCAGTATCATGAACACATGTAGTAAATTCTTTTGATCTATTTTTGAAATGAATCGTTAACATGAATGCTTTCTCGATCAACAAAAGTAAATTTCAAAAAAAAAAAAAAACTTAAAAAGTTACTAAAAATATGAATCTATATAAATTTATTGTATCACAAAAACTCATATCAATAGTGTAAGGACCCGAAAAGTTTTTGCATTTTCAAATACTAATTCGGAATAATATGGCGGGACATGTGTTTGTCTCAATTTTATATGTTACGGGATTTTTAGTTGCAGAACCCAAGACCGGGGATTTAATTTAGACATGGGCGCGTAATGAGGTGTGTTTAGACCATTTGGGGACCCATTGGTTTGGTCAAAAAAAATCAATTTGGCAAGGGGAGAGTAAGACATACATCTCCCATTTCACACATCTCTTTCTCTCTACACTTGAGATTTCCTTCCAATGATCTACCTAGCCATTTCTCAATCTCTTTGAGATATAGAGTGACCTTGACATGCTCTATCCATATCTGAAGTTCGATCGTGATTTCAAAGCTCGAAGGAAAAGATTTGATGTTCGGTGGAGATTGAAAGCCTCTTGTTCTTCACCAAATCTTGCAATCCAAAACTTGAGGTGAGGATTTCTAACTTATGCTATGTTTAGAACATTGTTTGTTGGTATGGTTGTTAATTTGGAGTTGGAGAAAAACTGTCAAAATCACGCAATTTCTGCAAATTTGTTTTGTCGTCTAGACTGCTATTCCAGAGTTTTGAGTAGAAAGGATGTCCCTTAGGACGTAAGGACGAGACAGTGGGCGTCCAGACCTCTAACTAAACATGATGGGACATCTAGAGTGTTTTGGTTCGAAACTTAATTTTTCCTTCCAAAACATGATTCCAGCACCAATTCTACCCTATTGAGTTCTTAGTACATGGCCATCTCCCTCACTTTACTTACGAGTTTACACTTTACCATATGGGTTTATATGTGTTATGGATTAAAGTATAGCAAGAGATGATTATCCTTTATGTGGTGTTTCATCTTCTTACGGCCTTGGGTGTTTGGCTTATGGGCTATGTGTTGATGCTTTAGATCATGTTTATAAACTTCTATGCTTATTTAGTATATCGTAGGTCGTCTATGATATTTCCAGAACGTTAAGAACTTGTTATAGATGTTATGAGTGTAGAACCCTATGTGCTTTTGACACAATAGGAATGAGTACTGAAGTAAGGTTTAGGGTCACATGCCTATAACAGAACAACGTGACTCTATGGGCTAGCCTCTGTCGAAAAATGTGCAAGGCATGACACATAGAGTTAAGCACCGTGTGGGTGGTGTTAGATACGACAATTGTTTTAACTTCCTTGGGATAGTGTCCTAGTAGGTAACGTGGTCTGTCTTGCCATCATCGGGTGAATTGGTCAAAGAGAAGATTGACATAGGATAGGTTATGTGAGACTAGAATTGATTTAAATGGATTGTTGGATTGCAAGGATAGCACTATGACTTGAATAGTATGTTGTTTCATGACGAGACTTAGCCTAAGGAGTGTTGATGTTTAACCATGGTTCTGAGTTACATTGTGGGGACGGTTGTAAGAGAGGTGTTATGTCCATAGACTTATTTTTCATGAAATAATTTCTGGAGGTGGGATTGTCTTGTTCTAGTATTGTAAAGAGTTCCCTTGTTTTCCTAGGATGAAATTCAACCTTGTCTTATCATATGGCGTTACGCCATGTCGTGCCGTGGTTTGAGGTGGAGAAGTAGGATGATTAACCCTTATGCTTGAGTTGCCTAGTCCACCTTTGGTCATTGATATTAAATGATGCTAGGTGATGCGCTATGATAGAATGGAAATGATCGTGAGGGTCCCTGAGATGCGTGGGCATTTGGATGATGTAGGATGACTGATAAGTGACACGTGGTGGATGATTATTTGTATGCATTCCGAGCTTATTTTCTTGTACACTATAGGTTGTATGTCGTTTTTATGCTTTAATCGTTAGCTTCCCATTCATCGTGAGAATTATATGGAATCCTAAGACATGCTTTACCTTATTGTATTCCCATAGATTGTTGAAACTGCACGGGACGTTAAGACTTACTCTAACTAATGTAAAGCACTTGAAATGTGATACATATGTTAGTGGATATGATAAAATACTGAAATTGTATAACTAGACTCTATTTGGAGTGTGCTAGGAGTGAATGACTTAATGTACTAGCCTTCATTTTGGAGTGTGTTAAGAATGATATGAAATGAGATACTAGCCTCCATTCAAACAGTGCTAAGAATGCTATGAAATGATATACTAGCCTCCATTCGGAGCATGCTAGGAATAATATACAATGAGATACTAGCTTCCATTCAGAGGGTGCTATGAATGACGTAAAATGCTATACTAGCCTCCGTTCGGATGAGTGCTAGGGGTGACATGAAATGAGGTACTTGTCTCCTTCGGAAGAGCGCTAGGTATCATAACAATGTTATGACTAGCCACCTTAAGGTGTTGTGCTGGGGATGATGAACAAACCACAATAGGAAAAGTTCATGTGAGTTGTATATTGATTTCATGATTTGTTTGGTGATAAGTCAGTGCTATACAATTGTTAGTACAAATTATGAGTTTGTTTGGGTGATCGTGTTGCATTAGGACATGACAATTCGATGTGAAGTAAAATGCATTAACTATGTTTGTGGGATTTGAGATGTGATGTACAACCTAGTGAGTGAACATATGGATAAAAGTATTGACTTGATAGTAGACTTGTGATATAATGACAAGGAAACATGAGTTATGAATGAGAAATGGATTGGTGAGGAGTAATGGTTAATGGGTAACGAACCGGTACTGTGAAATGGTGAATGATTAATGAGTCGGTAATAAGAAATAGTTGAATGAGTAATGAAAGAGTATTGTCAAAAGGTAGTGTGTGTTATTTATACTTATCATGTACTTCATATAAGTTCATAACTGGGTTATTATTTATTAATTGTCTTACATCCCATATCAATTCATGTCATATTATTTGTGTAGACATTTTTACTAGGCTGTATAGCTCACCCTATTATTTTACAGGTGTTGTTCCAGATGTTTAGTATGAAGCATGTGAGATGCATTGTATGATGCATATTTCAAAAAATTTAATAGAAGTTACCCAGTATCTTGAAACTAATTTTAAAAGATGTAAAACAACTTATTATTGAGTTAGTCTTGTATTTGAAAAAAAATGTAAACATTTAATTTTGGTAATCTATTTTGATCTAAATAACGGACCGAAAATTTGTCCATTTCGATGTAATATCCTTAAACTTGACTTTGATGATATTTCATTTAAATAAAATGATTTGAGGAATTGGGTTGGTTATTAAGTAATGTGGGGTTTTAATTATAATAAATTATGGTTATAATATGTTGGAAATGAGGGTGTGACAAATAGTCACTACTGAATATATGATATAGGGTTTTGAGTTTCAGGTTTATGGTTTTGAGTCTAGGGTTTTGAAATTTGATTTACGGTTTCAGGTTTAAGGAATATTGTCTAGCGTTTACAGTTATGTAAGTTCAGCTAGGATTTACTGTCTACTCATTACCAACTCAATTTTGATAATAATATATCTGAATTGTTAAGATTTCACGTCTTACTGATTTATTCAATGTCAACAAAAGTGAAGATCGATATCGAATACGGCGTGATTGGATAACATTTAATGCATTTTTAGGTGCCAAACCTTCTGTGACCAATAAAAATTTTACTCACTAAATGCCCCGCACGTATTTAGTGAGTAAATAAAATTCGGTCACCAATTGTGTCATTTTCTGTGACCAAAACAAGGTTGGTCACGAAAACTAGTCACTAAAAGTTTAATTTCTAGAGTGAATTATTTTTTGTAATTAAACAAGTGGTCACTAACTGTATTGAATCTCGCTCAAAATTCCCTCCACATAAATTGGCACATTTTTTAACATATCTTTGGTGACCAAAAATAATTAGTCTCCGAAACTATACTTTCAGTGACCGAATACTAGTCACCATAACTATTTTGATATTTTTCTGTAAACAAAAAAATTTAGTCAATAAATAGTTTGTCATTAGTGATTAAATAAAGTTTGGTTACTAATTGTTTCATTTTTTGTGACTAAAAAAAATTGGTCACAAATTGTGTACTTTTCGGTGACTAAAGCATTTGGTCATGAAAAGTGATCACAAAATGTGTAGTTTCTAGTAGAGTTCGGTTGTTCACTCCTTTGTTCTCCAAAAGCTTGTGGTTTTTTTATCAAGAAGATTCCGACGACCGAGAATTTTTCTCAAACCAAGGGTTGCTGCATGTGTTTTTCAATCTTCATCTGTTGTTCTATGATCTTTATTATTTGGTCTCCGAAATCTTCGGAAGTATATGATAGGTTTATCCTTTGATTGAGCGTCGTTTTACCTTTCTTTTTTGGGTTTGAAAATGGTTTTCGAGCTATGATTTTGGTGATATCAATTCCGAAAATAGGTTTTATGTTGCTAATGATTTCAGATTTTTTTATCCTTTGTTTTGCAAACTGGGCTTTCTTGGTGTGGGTTGTTCATTCTGATTTTCAATTCTATTCGATTTTTAAAACTACAATTTTCAATTATGTTAGTGGCATTCTGTTCTATTTTGTGAAATCGAATTTGTTGATTTTCTAATTTTGTTCAAGTTCAACAAATCATGTTTTGTTTGACTTTTGGCTAAATGGGTTATTCATTGAGATTTTGTTATTCGAAATCAATTTTTCGAATTGGGAACTTGTGGTTTGCAATTTTGTAATAGGATTGTATTAATTTCGGGTGGCCATATTCGATTTTATTTATTTCCTTACCTATGTTGTTTCTGGTTATAATCGATGAATCTTCCTTGCGAACTGTTTAATCCTACTGTTGATTTTCTTCTAGGTTGTTGATTGCGAACTCGGTTTTGTATACTATATTGCACATGTCAATTGTTTGCTATCAAACTCTGCCTTACGTAAAGTTAACCCCTAGATTTGAATCACTACTTATATGCTTGTTGTATATGTAGAATTGCATAAACTTATTTTGTAACCAAATTAGGATAGTAAGAATAATCAAAAGACTAGCAAAATAGGCCAAAGAGACTAAGGCGTTCTTATTAATTCAAACATTTGTCTTATTCATCACTTGTGCATTTCGATCTCACCAACTTGTTGTGTTTGATTTATGTCCTTCGGCTCTGAGTGTACCCCGTATTCCCAAGGCACCGAACATTTACCAAAACCAATTTAATTTTCCTAGCCAGCTTGTCCAAGAGAGTGACAAATACTGCCATGACCAATTGAGTGTAAATAAACATATATACATTTATAAGGCCATGTTTTTTAATTAGGAGTATTGGCCTAGGTGACTCTAGCAATGTATTGTTGGAGACAAAAGTTGTTAGTTTTTATGAATCTTTTCTCACTATACCAAGAATGGGAGGACTAAATTCATTTTTTGGAGGTCAAGGAAAACAGTCAACTTTCACTTTATTGCAGTCCTAAAGGCCGTCTTGTGCCTACATAATATTTTGTACACAAGGCCTACACTTGTACCAGCCATTGTTGGTAGCTCCCCACACCGTTTTGCAACTTAGTCTCCTAATGTGACTATGAACACACGTTTAATTTCCTTTATAATGATTTAGCCCTGTTGTAAAGTTGTTATAGAATTATATCGAGATTTTGGACCAAACGTGTGTCCCAGTCCTACCCCTAACTGCTGTGAGAGCATGATATAGGTCAAGGAAGGGTGAAATAATCCAAAATTTTAACATTTATAAATAAAATGATTTTTGAATCATTTAATATCACTTTCACTTATCAATTTGCATTTAATTGTTAATTAATGTTAGATCAATCAATTCGAGCAAATGGTGAGGATTGCGATTGCAAGTATGTTGGTGTGAGACGAGGAGCACCGAAATATCCACCTAATTTCACTCTCTTTGCCCAGTAACCATTGGACGACTATTCTTTCCCCATGGATTTACTAGAAATCATGAATCACCTTGATTCATATTCATTCAAAACCCAAATTCATTTAATATCCCTCTGCCATCGATGTGTACACATCACCACATCCCACCTTTTAATACTCGACCACTTTCCTTTTACACTCACTATGAAATCAACGTCAGAAACTTGAGAGAGAGAGAGAGAGAGAGAGAGAGAGAGAGAGAGTTGCTGTTGTGGAAGAGGAGGAACTAAAAGGAAACAATTTGATTTGGATTGCTGCCGAATCAATCCAAAGACCGCAATAGAGGTAAGAAACTTTACCTGAACCCATAACTAGGATATTTTGATGTTACTATGCCATGATTAGAGTTTAAACTATATTGTAATGGCTATCTGTCGAAGAACCCAGCAAGTCAAGCGATCAACCAGTTGGAGTAGTCGACCAATTGAGGTTGGAAATCAACCGATTGATAGACTGTGTTTTGGACATATTATTGACCCATGCCCATGTATAAAACTTGAAACCAAATATTGCACTACATTACGCACATGCCTACGTGTTAGTGATCTTACTATCTCTAAATGTCCTCATGGGATCCCGTGAGAGCAAGAGAGCCTCTTATGAGACCATATTATGCTATTGTATTGTTGTTGTAACATTATTGTGGTTTTGATGTTGTTGTTATTATTAGTAATATGCTATTGTTATATTGTCTTTATGTTGTGGGTACAATTTAGTATCATATTTTAGGGATACTGGGTTGGTACAAATGATGCTCAAACCAAAGCAGTGGAAGGATGATCGAGTAACTATTTTAATTAGATACACTACTAAAGACAATGGATTATGGATTGGTAATTGGTTTGAATAATCTCGGGATCAAATGTGATGGCAACGAGTCTCGTAGGGATGTCAATCAGTGTGTCGGGCGGTCTTGAACTAGATGTAAGGCATTAACATGCGTTGGTGGACCTGATGCAACATAACAATTATTTCACGTTTCATGACAACAATTGAATTTTTTGTTTTATTGTTGTTCTCTATATTTTGTTGTTATTTACCAGGTTGCTGTTTGGTTTGTTATTCGAGTGCAACAATTTCATTGTTGGTTGGTTCATATAATATGTCCCTACTTGTTGCTCGTATTTGCAGCATTTTGCTGTGTTCGTTTAAATGTTTGATGGGAAATGATATTTATTATGTTTCACGAGAACTAGGGCATTTTCATCCTGATTTTGTGAGCCCAAGCAAATTATTCGGTGGTCTTTCACGGGCTATGATGTTCTTAATGTTACATGCGAAAAGAGGACTTGTTGCACCCCTGTATTTCTCAGCAAGTGCTTCTTCTTTTTTTAACTACCCGTGGTGCTCTTTTACGAGCCTAACATGTTTCCTTTTTCTTGTTTCGTGCGTGTTGTGGTTGCCGGTCCTTTTCTTTGGCTACAATGTTCGACTGGGTGTGTCTCGGTAATTGGGAACACATGGCGGGTGTGGTTTGGTCGTCACGGAGGCTTTGGTATGCCCGACTCGGTGAAGTTGATTTACTTATAATTTCATTATAAATATTGCAATGCTTTATTTTCATAGTTATTTTGTAACATCGTATTTGATTTAATTAAATTTAATCTAAATGAATTTCAAACCCGGCTTCCATTTTCGTCACATGCTTCTAATTTTATTTATCATTATTGAAAGAGTTGTTTGAAGCAACATATGTATGTTATTCTTGCAAGATTCCATGTTCATCCTTAGTAATATTTTAAACAAAACTCCAGCACATTATTAAAAAAATAGAAACATCTTTTTCATTCAAATTATTTCTGTGTTAAAATTTTAAAAATAGAATTAATGAAGTACAGTTGTAATTAGATTACCGTAGAAAAATATTGGTTATAAATTATTCATAATAATTACAACCTTAAATGCAATATAAATAGAAGGGTAAAACACAAGGATTAGACAAATATAAATACAAACGGTTTATTTTCATGAAAAATATTAGATTATGGGAAAATTAACAGGGAGTAAAAAATAAAGTACAATAGTATATTTTAAATTTTAGTAGGAAATTATAGGATATCATTTTGATATATTAATTACAATAATAAATCAATATAATACAAAGATAATAACGTTTATTAACTCAATATTAACTTAAGAATTCACTCTTATCCACTCACATATAATATGAACCAAATCAAGTCTAAGATAATCAATCTTCACCTTTATTAAAAAACTCAACCAAATAGTTTCTTCTTTAATCTTCCTTTTTAAGTCCCTACTATCATATCCACCATCTTACTTAACACACCTAAAATTATGTTGCATCAAACGTGTGCATCCATGAACTACATAAATGCCAGTGAAAATCTTACAACATAAATGTTAATTTTTTTAGAGAAAAAGAATTTTGACGCGTTCATAATTTAAATTACAATAGCAAGAGCGTCTTTATTGGAAGAGTTATCCAGCTTTATTGGTAACTAGCAAAATAATGTTACAGATGATTATATTTTTGGCCTGTGTGTACACCAATGCATTGCAGGCACTCCAATCAACCTTGTCTCGCCCTCACCCTGTTCACTGAGGCTTGCAGCTTCCCCATTTCTACTGGCATCATTAATTTGATGTATATTCCTTTATACTTTCTCTAGCTAATTCAACATTCCCTTCTCCATTGGTTTCACTAACCTCTTCTAATGGCTTATAACTATAAAACCAAGCACATACAATATAATACACCAGATTCAACATTTGAATACCACTCACAAGCCAATAGTACCTCTCCAATTTTCCCCTGTTGAAACCTGTATCAGGCAACCAATTCTCCTTTTTTCCAGTGTACTCGTGAACTAATGACACAATCAATGAACCTGTGAAGTCTCCGATCGATATTGCTATCCAATAGAGCCCAGCAGCCATGCTCCTCATGCTCTCTGGCGATTGATCGTAGAGAAATTCCATGTGCCCGACACCCATGAAAACCTCTGCTATTCCCTGAAGACAAAATTGAGGGAGCAACCAAAAAACACTCATGGGTATAATAGCTGTTTGGTCATTGAGCAAGCCGTGATGTGCAGCCACATTTTTCCGCTTGATCTCAACAAGGGCTGCACTTATAGTGCCAAGAATGTTGACTGTAAAGCCTATCCCCATTCTCTGCAAGCAAGTGATGCCGGTGGGATTTTTGGTGAACCGACGGGCAAAGGGAACGAATACGCGCTCGTATAGTACAAGTCCAATGAGCAAAGTAAGGGTTGTGAAGATTGAGAGAGAAGCTGGAGGGATCTGGAAGGATGGGGATAGGTAACGGTCCATTGAGCGAGCTTGTACTGTGACGAAGCTTTGCTGATGGGAGTTTGATGCTACCCTTAATATTCCTGCCGCCCAGATGGGCAGAATCCGGATGATGCACTTCAGTTCCTCGACTCGATGGACAGTGGCTAGTCTCCAGAGGTTTGGGGAGATGGGATCTTTGTCATCGTTGTTGGTTATGATAGCAGCTCGGTCAAACCACCTTCGAATAATGTCAGAATGAGAAGAGTTTAAGAAAATCTTATATTTTTCCTTTTTGATAAGAAAATAATATATGCGGATAAAACCAAAATGATGAAATGTCTTACTTATATTGATCTGAATGTAGAAGGCATTCATTGTTAGAAATATGAGCATCAACCTGTCTATTTTCATACAACATGGCTGGATCTTTCGGTGCAACTTCGTTCCTTTTCTTCACGGCAGCAACAACCACCTGGGTGAATCTAACCAGAGGACTTCCCCTTGGTTCCACTTTCCTATAGAGAGAAGACCCGGAAACAAAGGCTACTACAGACATAGCCATGCCAATTGCGGGGATTCAAAAACCGAGTCCCCACCCAACATTGTCTTGGATATAAACCACAACTGTTAGAGCAATTAGTGAGGCCATTCCCATGATGAAAGTGTACCAGTTGAAGAAGTTCCACTTTCGAGACTCAACCTTCGATTTGGACATGTCGATTTGATCGGCTGCAAATGTGACCACGCAGGGCCTTATTCCGCCTGAACCAAGCGATGAGAGGAGGAGTGAGAGGTAAAGGATCCATAGCTGCAGGGATGATGCTTCCGTGCAATTTTGTTGAGTTGGGCAGGGAGGGGGGCGGAAATGTGGTAGTGTTGCTGATAGGGTGATGCTCACCAATCCCTGTGGTGAGCTAACAGTATATCTTAGGTACCAAATTACAAACTTTTAACACTAACTTTTGTGTTTTATGAGTGTCTCAAAATTGCAGATTACAAGTCCTTTGAAACAAGGAAGTATGGGTGTCATCTAAAAGCATATAAAACAACTGTCATAAATCTGAGCAGATCACATAACTCTACACTTGATAAGTTACTTAACAAAAATACATGTGACTAATACGATAGAAATCTTGAAATTGATAGAGAAAATTAATATGATAGATCTGACCAACAAAAACAGTCTAACAAAAAATGTGGTAAATTATTTTACAATAAAATATTTCAAAAAATGATTTTGATATTTAAAAAATGATGCATGTGATATTGTTGATTCTAAAATGACGTTGGTATAACAAAATAATATTATTTGTGGTCATTTCCACAATGTAATGACAAATATATATATTGGATGATAGTTGTAATAAATTTTTTTAATCATTCTTTTTCTTAGTTTTCAATAATGTAAGGGACGGTGATCAAGATAATAGAGAATATGAATGCGTAACTACTTTGTGATTCGTGTTTCTTTTTTTGTCTCAAGTCATTTTGTTTTGGAAGTTTGTCAATTTTTTATTTTATTTTTTCAGTATATCTAATGTAGCAAGTGTAAAAATTCAAAAACAAAATCAAATTTAGTTCTCTAAAAATGATAAAATATTTGTAAAAACTCAAAATTAAAATGACAAGTCAAAGTTTTGATCAAGTTTCTCTTCAAATCAAATGGGTTACTTTTTTTAGTTTGATCAAGTTTCTGTTAAAATGTTTAGTTTAACTATTTATCTTGACTGAAAAAATTCATAAAGTAAAAAAATAAAACTAAAAGCCTAAAAAAAATTGAAAAAATATCTTTTTTCATTTTATTTAGTGTCTTTAATAATTTTTTGACACTTGTAGTTATATTTTTTTTGTTTCTTAATTTTTCCGTCGAGATAAATAATGAAATTAAAAAAATTCATAACCTATTAAATAATATCTATTGGTATTAAAAAAAAAAAATTTACTCCAAACTCATCAGGGGAAGAGAGACCAGCTCATAAATGAATGAGCCAACGAGGATGGTCGAAAATCGTCCGGCGAAGGAATCGGCAATGAGACCACCGAGCAGCGGCGCGAAACTGGCGGCGGCAGCAAAGTTGGTGATGGTGTTGGAAGCCTTGACGAGGGGCATGTTCAGCTCTTGGGTCAGGTATGATATCATGTTTGCACTCGAACCAGTCGACGCAAATTTGTCGCATACGTCATTGGCTGTCAATGTCACATTCATTTTTAAAATGTGAAAATTGGCCAACACAATTTGGAGGAGAGAGGTTTCATGATTCACTCTCTCTAAATCTAATCTAATCTAATCTAAAACATTATACATTATTCTTTTCTGACTCTTCAACCAAAAGTACCAATATAAAATAGTTACAATAGTTTCTACACAATCTCTTAGTCCTACCAAGCAATCAACTTAATTATTAATCTCCTTTTATTAGCATAAGCTTAATTTTAATCTCCATATGTCCTCATTATCAGTAATATTCAACATATAACATATATTCAATATTCTTTTTCCTTGATCTATCCATCTTTCCATAATTAAATATTTCTTACGTTTAATTTGTTATTCGCTTGTAAATGAATTTTTAAGAAGAATGAATTATATGGATTTCGTAAACAACATTTCTCTAGTCATCTTTTTCTAAAATTTAATATTTGCATTTTTGAATAAATTTAGGAGACTGATTTTAACAGTTGCACCTCTTTTTCTTTTGTCATTAGCTATTGTACAAAATTACTGAAATATCCTTCTATTAAATAATCTTTATTCCCTTCTTGTGTTTAAATAGAACATTATTTCATAAATAAGTACAAAAAGGAGTGTAAATAAAAATCAATTTTTAGAATTAAGTATAAGAACATTGTCCATGTTTGACTTGATATGTTGACTTTGCAATTTATTTTTAATGATTTTTTTCTAGATGTCTCTACTTGTTAAATATAACTACACTAGGTATACACAAAATGTAAAGCAGTTGCTAAAGAAATTAAAGAAGAAAACACAAATCTCGAAGTAGTACGCAGTGACATTCCCCTAGATACTTTTGGGTTATAGTATTTGGTTGGATAGAATAAAGTTGTTCTAAGAGCATTCACACTAAACTCTCTCCTTCTCTAATTTGAGAATAAATTTTTTTTAACAACTCCCATATCAGTCTCTCTATCTATTTTTCCTATTTTCCAAAACAAATAGTGACTCCTAGTTTTAAGGTGTCACTATTCACTCTTAACGTTTTATTTTTATTATTTTTTTCATTTTTTTCTCCTCCGTTATAACATTTGAATTAAATATAAAAGAAAAAAAAGAATATTTTAATAAAATAGGGATGTAATAGAGAGTCTGATACAGAAGACATTACAAAATATGACTCCCTAAAATAGAAAAGTGAGATTCTGACTCTAATTTGGTGCAAAAAATAGAAAAACTAGTACAGATGCTCTAATAGAATTGTGACTCTCAATGTTTAGTTGTACAAAAATTATAGTCATTCTGATTTGGACACAGAGTGTCCCCTCTCTCTCCCTCTCTCCCCTCTCTCTTTCTCGGAATTTATTTTCTTAGTGACTCTCAATGTTTAGTTGTACAAAAATTATAGTCATTCTGATTTGGACACAGAGTGTCCCCTCTCTCTCCCTCTCTCCCCTCTCTCTTTCTCGGAATTTATTTTCTTAGCCATTTCTTTAAAGAATGTAACAATCTCTCTTAAATAAAAAATTAAAAAAATCAGAATAATGGTTTTGAAGAGTAAGACGAAAATGCTAAATTTAAGTCATATCGTAATTTTTTATTCTTATGCATGATCAAATATAGGAATGAGAATAATTATTCTAATTGCATTCAATTTCATTCCGATTTCTATTCTATTCCATTCCATTCTAATGTCGACTCTATTGAACCAAACATTAACATAGCACTAGACCTAAAAAATATAAAGCATTAAATTCTCAACCAAAAAAGCATTTCCAGTGAAATTAGCTTCACCGCATATATATTTTAACATCATTGCGTTGCTGATCTTAATCTAAGCAAATGTTGTGTATATTTTTAATACTCTCAGATCATCCTCTTCCTACAAAAAAAGTAACACCGAAAAGGCTCGTTGATGATCCTACACGTATGGGGACCAGATCCAGAAGCATTTGACCAATCAATTTCAACCAACAACAAAATTTATTATATGTTTAAGAAAAGGTCCTGATATGAAATACCCTTCTTTTTTTTTTTTTCTTGGGGGTAAAAGATGATTGTTGAAACGCTCAAAAAATGGATATGTCTTTTGGCATTTTTCAACTTTTAAAAGTTGTTTTTGGCTTAAATCAAGAGTATAAATTGTAATAACAGAGCGAAAGCTTAATCTGTTTTCCTGAGTGGGAGATCAAACCTCTAGATTTATGCTATATGATATACTGCAAGACAACTTAATTTGAACCCATAAAAACTCACCGAGGATAAATGGCATTGTTTTGATCCCACCAACCTCCTTCTTCTTCTTCTTCGTCTTCTTCTTCATGCTATTGTTTTCAAGCTCTTGTTTCTCTCCCTCCCCTTTTTCACTCATCTTCTCTGTCTCCATCCTCTTTTCCATGTTGTAGTTAATTGGGAGATCAGATTTGCAATTTATACTACATATGTCGTAACACATAACCAGTCTTTTTAATATACAGAGCGACTACTAATTTTTTTTTATTTCTTTTTTAATTTTATATCCAGAGCAGTTGACTAATTCCGATAGAGTCCGTACAATTAACAACTAGACAAAATTTAAAAGTGTTTTGTGTTATTGCAGTTGAACCTGTTAACTCCCTGGATAAACCTTTTGGGGTATCTTTAATCAAGACCTCTGCATTGATCTTATTTAATTCAAAGTGTTCACTAAGATGTTTTTTTTAGCGGCGGACTCAAAAATTAGATTTGGGGGAGGCATCGAATTAAATCTTTACTCTTCACTGCTCATTCATTATCACCGCTCATTTCAACTCCTTCTTATTGTGTAGATTTATTAATTAACTTTAATAATAAAAAACTATTTGGTACTTCATGGGAATCCCAACGAGGCGCATATATATTTTTTCACCACATATGGTGTGAGTATAACTTCAATTCACATAAATGTGTAATAAAAAAATGGACTCGAAACGCTCGTGGCGGTGTTTTAGAAGTACTGAATTAATGACCCTTCTTGAACAAAACAAAAAAAAAATGGACATTTAAAAAAAATCATTTTTTCTTAGAATAGGGGTGGCACTAGCCATCGCCCTATCCAAAGAGGGCTTTATGACCAACAATTTAGCCAAAAGAAAAAGAAAAGAAGGATTACTGATCACAGTTATTACCCTATCCTATTTTTTACTGGAAGTTAATAGAAGACAAAAAGCAGAACATAGATCTTGCAGGTGCGTCTTCGTATGGATTTTGTACTACACAAATACCGGATATGTAAGACAAGTGTCTTAACGGAAACCCTCATAGTAATGACATCACCTACATCCTCATCGAAACAGGACATTAGGATTTTACACCTAAGATTACTATAAGCGCATAAGATAGGATATTTCGAGATCATGGTGGTGTTCATATTATAAGCCGACTTTGATTTCGATTCTTCTAGATAACAATATTAATCCATCTAATAGGTTATTTGTTAAAGACATAAAAATATTATCTGTAACGTTATCTAATAATATTATAAGATAACATAATCATGTAACTACTTCTTTTATCCTAAATTAATTCGTATTATTCTCACTATCTTTCTTTCTCGAATTTTGTCAAGTTTAGGTTAAAAATTTTAGATTAATCATTTATGTTGACACAAAAAATATAACAAATATAAGATATGAGCAAAATATTAAGAAAATTATTAGATATGAAAAAAGTTCAAAAAAATAATTATCAGATGTGTTTTTCTTCTAACAGATAACTTCATCTATTATAACAAAAATACAAATAATGTTATCAAATAACAGTAATCAATATAATAATATTATCTAATAATGCAAAAACAGTACCAAATGAAGTTATCTAATAATGCAAAAATGGAATTAACTAAAGTCATTTGATAATGTTATCAAATAATATTATCAGACCTATTATATTGTTATCAAATAACATTAATACATCTAATAACATTATCAAATAATATTATTAGATACATTTTTATTCTAACAGATAAAGTTATCTATTAGAAGAAAAACACAGATAAAACGATCTGTTAGAACAAAAATACAGATAATATTATCTGTTAAAGACGTGAAGAATAAAAACACAAATAACTTTTCAAATCAAACATAACATATAACAATGATTTTTTTAAAGATGAAAAACTAAGCTCAAACAAATCATGTTTTGACTATTTTTTTTATTTTTTGAGCATTATTTTTTATTTTTTTAAAATCTCTTATCGAAATAAATCAATAATCAATACATAATAGATACAAAATAAAAAGTTACAAAAATATTTGTGTACTAAAAGGTCGTGAGAGCACAAAGCTTATTTTGACTTATTTTTCATATTTTTAA
Source organism: Arbutus unedo (assembly GCA_014822125.1). Taxonomy (NCBI): domain Eukaryota; kingdom Viridiplantae; phylum Streptophyta; class Magnoliopsida; order Ericales; family Ericaceae; genus Arbutus; species Arbutus unedo. Next base: position 11,923 of record JABCMJ010005403.1, on the reverse strand, counting down.
ACATAATTTTTTATTTTTTTCAAATTTCTTATCAAGACGAACCAATAATAAATAAAAAATTAATGCAAAATAAAAGTTACAAAAAAAATTGGTGTACAAAAATTTGTGAGGTTACTAACCATATTTTAACTTATTTTTCATATAGTTTTATATTTTTTAATTTTTAAATATAATTTTTTTAATTTTTTATCAAGACGAACTAATAATAAATAAAAAATTGATGAAAAATAAAAATTTACGAAAATAATTGGTATACCAAAAGGTCATAAGGACACAAATTATGTTTTGACTTATTTTTTATATTTTCTAATTTTCTTAGTTTTTTGAACATATTTTTTAATTTTCTTTTAATTTTCTTATTGAGTTGAACCAATAATAAATAAGAAAATTGATGCAAAATAAAAAGTTACAAAAAAATAGTGTATCAAAATATCGTGAAGGCACAAATCATATTTTAACTTATTTTTCATATTTTCTGATTTTTTAATATTTGAACATAATTTTTTATTTTTTAAAAATTTATTATCTAGACAAACTAATAATAAATACAAAAATTAATACAAAATAAAAATTTAGCAAAACAAAATTAGTGTACCAAAAGGTCGTGAGGACACAAATTATATTTTTAACTTATTTTTTATATCTTTTGATTTTAAAAATTTTTAAACATAGTTTTTAATTTATTTAAAATTTCTTATCGATACGAATAAATAATAAAGAAAAAAATTGATGCAAAATAAAAAGTTACAAAAATATTAGTGTACCAAAAGGTTGTGAGGGTTTTAATTTTTGTTAAAATCTAATAACTTTGTAATAAATAATAATGGTAGTTTTGTCAACCAAAAAATATAACATATTCACACTTTTAAGAGAATGAATCCTAATTAGTAGTAGTTTTAAAATAATAGATCCTAACTCAATAAACAAATTAACCAAGACTTAATGAGTTAATTAACTCTAAATTTGTAGTTTTTACTAATTTCCAATAAAATTTTGTTTCCCTTGCTTTGCGCATTAAAAACACCATCCTCCGTACGGCTATTTTTTTGGCATAAATTGTTGCAGTTGTCAATTGTGCATTCAAGTTGGAAATGACAATTAATTTCACTTTGAAATTGATAGATTCAAAATCTTTGAGATTATGCATGAGTCATGCTTCTTGACGGAATCGATAGCCGAACGAAAGGTTCTAATCTAATTCTTCTCTTTCACATGATGCACTCTGCTACAGTACTAATATGTTATCAGTACTTAAAGATACTTGATTGAAAATTAAAAAATCTTACATGAAAATACTTTATAAAAATTGAAATCTTGACCATTACCATAAAATTGTCATCAACTTAAATTGTAATCAGCCAATTGCTTGTATCCATGCCCATATAATCTATGGCTTGCCCAATAACTATCCAAACAAAAGAAAAAATTAAGACAAATGTGTCCACGTCTAAACAAAACCCAACCATAAACAACCATATTTGCACATTATCAGAAATCAAATTCCAACAACTCCCGAATTAACACCGTACACAGAAAAAACTACCCCAATTAAATTTTAAAACATCAAAATTGATGTGACACTAGATGGCTGCCAAGAAAATAAAATTTTGATAAAAGAGTCATTCTAAAGGCCAAAAAGAAACATATGATCAGAACACTAATTAAAAAACAGGTTTTTTTTAAGCAGCGTAAAATCATATATTAGAAAGGAATCAATACATAAGGTCGGCAAGGAGCCAACAAAACAAAAAAAGAAAATATAAAGAAAAGAAAGAGACGGAGAGAAAGGGGAAGAACATGGCACAAAGGCATCCAAAAGGAAAGATAACGACGATCCACACCAACCCACCACCACCCACAACAAGAGACCACTGATCTCCCCAAAAACTTCCGCAGCTACATCCTCAAATGACGAATTGCTTGAATGTTCCAAGAAAAATCATCTATTGCCACTCTTGGAATTTTGAATTTTTCTTTCATCCAGATTGTCGTACGAACGATTGCCACCAATTGAAAATGTTGTTGTTTCTCGCTATCCAGATAGACCAAAAGGTAGCAAAAAAAAAGTTTCGTAGATTTTCTATTCTAAACCGTGATAATTTGAATGCATCCAACTAGCACCAAATCTTGAATTTGAGATTAAACCACCCACGAGATTCCCCACCGGGACATAATACTGAACCAAACCCTCCACGACTTGTCGCAATACATCAACAAGTGATTGGGAGTTTCCAAAGCACAATTTCATAATGGACAAAGGCTTTGATCTAACCCAATCATGCCTCTCCTCCAGAGAATTTCTTTAGCAGATATCTTTTGAAGAATAGCTTTACAAACAGACAGCTCTATTTTCGGAGTGTCAAGTCCTCTCCAAATTCCCTTTAGGTATTCATTTTGAATGAAACTCTCCTTCTCCTACTGCTAATATTCTGACTTAACTGTGAAAATATTGTTGTTGTTCCACTTCCAAAGTCGGTGATCCTCTCTGTTGTTATGTAGATTTATTGCACTGACCATACTTTCCAATCGAGATAGTCCAGTTCCCTGCCCAGTAGACTCCTTCTAAAACCCAACTGTAAGCTTTGATTATCAGTACTATCAATACTGTAATAACTCTAAATTTTTAACTCAATTTAAATTATTTCATTAATAAATAATATAGATCTAATTGTTATTATTTAATATTTTTAAATAAACAATTGAATTTATTTTTGCTAGCGAGCTCGAGGCAGCTCAAGCGCTCTTTTTGAATTTTTGAAACTGCTGAGATATGGAGTTATGGTGATTTTGATGGCAAAATCGTTTTCTGTTGCGATTTTATGGTCATAAGTGCGCGATTTATACCTAATACTATTATATAAATCTCTTATTTACGAAATCAGAAGTACAGAGAGAGTTTGGGAGAAGGTTTTTCTAAGTTTTGGAGTTTTTGCAAATTCTTGAGAGTTCTTGGTTCTGACCATTTGTTCTTCAACAAATGTGACACCCCAGTCAGGCTGTAGTGCCAGTTATGAGGCCGACGTCCAAGAGATGGAGTCTCAATGGAACATCCAGATGGGTGGTTAAGGTTCTCATATCGCTTGGTGGATATAAATTCGATGGTATTTATAAGATTACGAACCTTTTTTGTACAATGTCTTTTAAAAAGCCATGAGGGTGCCAAAATTCATTAGAATTTCACAGTTAAGCATGCTCGTCCTAGAGCAATCTAAAGATGGGTGACCTACTGGGAAGTCCATACGGTTTAGGTAACCAAAGCGGACAGTATTGTACAAGGCGGGAGAGAGTCGTTATAATAAATCTTGAATATGTCATGCTTTACTCTTCGGATCGAGGTAGGTTTAGTCACCTACCAACCTAGGGTCTTGATTTCTATTGATAATTTCATATTGAAGCATGTTTAGAATGAACTTTGCATGTTATGGTTTGTTCTTATTGTCTTTGATAAAACCATTCGATTACATGAGTTCTGTAATTTGTATTATCTAATTGATTGAGAAAAAAACATGATAAGCACTGTTTTTAATAATTCCAATAGCTATTTTTACTGTATCTGCAATCTGCATGTGTTAATTTGTCTGGATGGGTTAGTTTTTGTGCATGAAACTTAACCCAGAATCTAAAAAAAACGAAGGTTTGCTCGAGAGAGCTCTAAGCCGCTCGAGCAATCTCTTGAATTTTGCCAGATTCTGTCTAGTGATTCAATTTTTCAATACCCATAATCCAGTAGGTTGCTCGAGTGTTGAAAAATAGGCAATTTAGACATAATATTTAGAATAGTTTTAGACCATATTTTATGTTCTTAGTTTCTGAATTACAAACTGTTTAAACTCTATTTTTACACAGCGCACATAATATTGATCTTATTTAATTCAAAGTGTTAACTAAGACATTTTTTTTAGTGGCGGACTCAAAAATTAGATTTGGGGGTGGTATCGAATTAAATCGTCACTCTTCACTGCTCATTCATTATTACCGCTCGTTTCAACTCCTTCTTTATGTTGTGTAGATTTATTAATTAACTTTAATAATGAAAAAACTATTTGGTACTTCATGAGAATCCCAACGAGGCGCATATATATTTTTTCACCACATATGGTGTAAGTATAACTTCAATTCACATAAATGTGTGATAAAATAAGAGACTTGAAACACTCGTGGCGATGTTTCAAAAGTACTGAATTAATGACTCTTCCTGAAAAAAAAAATGTACATTTAAAAAAAATAATTTTTTCTTAGAATAGGGGTGACACCCATCGCCCTATCCAATGAGGGTTTTACAGCCAACAGTTTAGTCAAAAGAAAAAGAAAAGAAGGATTACCGATTACAGTTATTACCCCTATCCTATTTTTGAGTGGAAGTTAATAGAAGACAAAAACGAGAAAATAGATCTTGCAGCTGCGTCTTCGTCTGGGTTTTGTACTACACAAATACCGGATATGTAAGACAAGTGTATTAACGGAAATCCTCTTAGTAATGATATCACCTACATCCCCATCGAAACATGACATTAGAATTTTACACCTAAGATTACTATAAGCGCATAAAATAGGATATTTCGAGATCATCATGGTGTTCATATTATAAGCCAACTTTGATTTCGATTCTTCCATTATAAGCCCTCGCAATTTGAAACAGACACAAGATTCTAATCTCTTAATGGCCCTTGGTTGGGGCCTCACATCTCCAGTGTTTGTGTGGAAAAAAATTGACGTCTTAATTAATATTCCAGAATAACTAAAATCCAAAAATAACACAAGGGCTGTCGTTAACTAAGAAGCCTTGGTGCAATGACAATTATACCCTAAAAGTCTATTTTTTGGGAGGACAGATGGTCGGTCTCCGAGATAACGGTTGCTTCTTCGTTTGTTCTTCCATTTCCCAGTGTTTCCATAGCAGAGTGTACTATAGAAAAAAATATTTTTTGTGACTATGAAATTAGTCACTAAAAGGCCGTATCTAGTCATCAAAAATATTTGTGACAAAAAATGCTTTGGTCACAAAAACATATAATTTAGTGACTAAAACGTGATCGGTAAATGTTCTTTTCAGCGACCAAATCGATTCGTCACTTATACTTGGTGGTTACTAAATAATTTTTCAATGACCAAAAAATGATCACTGTTGGTATTTTATAATGACCTCACCAACCAAGTTTTGTGGTCACGAAAAACTTCTAGTCACTAAAGACTATTTCCAGTGATCACTATTTTCGCATGACCAAGTGCTTTGATCACCAAATAATTTTTTCCATGATTAAACATTAGTCATTTTTAGTATTTTATAGTGACCAACTAAGTTAATCACCAAAAAAATTTGGTCACTAAACACTATTTTTGGTGACCAACTAGCAGTCGCCGATAAATAATTTTTTTTATTTTTACTATATTTAATCACCTACGATTTATATACAATAACTATTCAAAATATGAAAAAACAATATATAATTCTCAAAGATCCAGCTTACATTGTTCTAATAATATGTTTAAAATAAACGACTTCAAAATATGTTCAGTTATCCACAAACAAGTGGGCTTCAATATATGCTCATATTTTGAATTGACGGACACTTTAATATTTAACAAACACCTGAAAATAAAGAAGAATATTAAATTGAGATATTATTATGGTTGAATCCAGTTAACCAATGAATTACACAGATACAATGTCAATCAATTGAACCAATGAATCATATTGATATAGAGTAACGCAAGAAACAAGTAGATACGAAGTAAATGTAGCATACTGTAAAGACAAGATTTTAAAGGAATTTTTATTTAATTTCTACTCTCTTATTTTACATTATTGAACCAATCCTCTCTTTATATCGATGTAGGAAGGGTATAGCATAAGCTAACTACTCAAACAATCACTAACTAATTAACAAATGATGGTCCTCTAACACAATCAGTTGCAAGAGAACTCTTATAATAAAGCTGAGGGTAGTGAGAAAACTTGTGGGAGACAATGTGAGTCCTTGGATTAGCAAGAGAACCTTTTCTGTTACTCTCCTTATCATCCCCCCTCAAGCAAAGGGTATGGGGAATTAGTTCGCTTTCGAAAAATAGGAAGAGGTTTTGTAAGAATGTCAGCAATTTGATCTGCTGTATTTTAGCAACTAAGGCTGTTTTTTAGCAACCTTTGCTCAGAGAAAATGGTAGTCTACCTCTACATGCTTGGTCCATGTGTGACAGCATGGATTTGAGGCAAGAGATAGTGTAGAGAGATTACCACAACACAGAACGGGAGCAAAGGAAGACTGAATGTGGAGGTCATCAAGCAACATTTGTTGCCAATTGACTTCAATAGCTGCCTGAGCTAAGGACCTGTACTCTGCCTCAATGGATGAGCTTGAAACTGTAGGTTTCTTTTTGGCTGTCCAAGAGATCAAATTAGGACAAAGAAATACACAATAGTCGGAAGTAGATTTCGACACTAACTACATCTAGACATGATAACTTATGGTCCAAACAAATGTATCTTGAGTACCAGAATTCGTAGTAATGAGAGCAAGAACATGGTTCAATGAAAACACACGTGTAACACTACTGTGTAGCTACTCCAACCATTTCTTGAAACACTGCATCAAAATTTACAAAGATCCAAATTGTTCATTGAATATAGGATGTCCCAAATCTTGTTAAAAAATGATACTCTTATCTCTTGAATCAAGTTTGATGAACTCTGTTTCTAAGAGTAAGAATTCTGATGTTTGTTCCTTTCATCGATGAAAGGGTTTTATGGGGAAAAGGGAGGAAGCATCGGAGTGTATTATTTCATATCAAGCTTTTAAACAATGTGTGTTAGTCAAACCAAGCAGAAGAAAAAAAGAACTAAAAGGAAAGTCCTGATTGAAGACGAGCTAGCATATGATATTACTCTTCCTAGAAACATAGAAAAATGTAAAGAAATTGTCACAAAAGACGGACATAAGAAGTTTAATACAAACTCATCCAGTCATCTTTTTATCATAGATGAAGTCCAAGTCACTCCAATCGCTCTCATCATAAACTGATTTCTGGTGCTCCTGAACATTGACGGTTCCAGCGGAAGACGTGAAGGCCAGCCTCTTCAATGTTTTTGCTTTGGTAATAAAGCTCCTAAAAAGTTTCAAGTACCGATTTTACATAAAAAGTGTAATGGATTTCTTGATGTTCATTGCATTTGAGAGGAAGGAAAATGCTACCCACCCTTTCTTTTGCAAAGTATTATCTAGGAAAACAAACAAAAGCATCCAAACATTTGGTAACCGTAACTTTGAAAAGAAAACCAAAGCACTGTGATCTTCCATTTAAAATCATTATGCACTTTGGCCATGAGAAAAGAGACATTGTTCTACTACGCATTTTATCAAATAGGTTACTTGTCTGGTTCGTAGTGCATATATATAGCCACTATACCAATGAAAAACGGAAAAGCTAAACAAGAAAATTAACAGTCTTCATTCCACCTTCGCTTTTAACATGAGAGAATCCTTGCACCCTATTCAATTAATCGAAATAGGCAAGTATACAAAAAAGAAATGGTAAACCAAAGATGAAAACTTTGGACATGTGAACGGAATGCAGATATCTCTGGTATAAGTAAGAAATGGTCAACCAAATGCTATAAAAACCACACAATCTGAGCATCTTCTGGTCATTAACATGGGTCCAAATGTTCCATTATGCAATGAAAATGGGCAACAAATGACCTAAGTGACTGCATACAAGTATCCCCTGTGCTGCTGCTAATAAGATGATGATCAACCCTGAGTCAGTGGCCACCGTTAACAACCTTATCGCCATCACTTTTCAACAAATTAAGGCTGCCTTGAATTGCCTCCCTATTACTACTAGTACTAATTCAGCAAACTCCATAACTCTCTCCATTCATTTTAATACAACATACACGGAAGTCAGAAAAAGGTTCAGTCTCTACTTGCTCCCAAGAATACAGTGAATATTCAAGAGTCAAGTAATGAATCTGGGGACTGAGCTTCAGTCCCTATTGCTATAACTTCCAATTATTTCTATTTCTATTATGTATCCATTGACTTAGCATGAATCTGGGGACCGAGAAACATGAAAATAACTAAAGAAACAGAATAACAAACCAGAGCATGCATTCATTTTTCAAAGTGCTATGTAAGAAATCCTCGAATCAGTAATCACCTCCACAAACTTCAAAAACTAGGGTTCCACTTCGAGTCTCTACAACTTCAAAATCAAAGAAAACACAAACAATCATAAACTAGGATTTCTCGAAGTTGGGGAAACAACAAGAACTGCCAAAATCAAAGCAATGCACAAGGAAAAAACTTACATTTCTTCAAGCGGTAAGTGTTATTCAGATCTAAGAACCTGATTTTATTTGTTTGGAACTGAAAGATAATAATAAGAAGGAAACTGGAAAAAAGTAAAGTATTTTTTTTTATTTGACTTTGTAAAGAAAATGAAAGAAAAGTAAAAAAAATACTTTGTTTGTTTGATTTTGAAGAAAAAATAGAGAGGAGAGAGAATGATTGATAGATATATAGATATGAAATTTTCCTCTTGTTTTTCTTCATTTTTTTCTGTACTTTTAAAATTTTCCACTTGTTTTTTCTTCACATTTTTTCTCTTTCTATTTCTTATTAGCAACCAAATATGGGAAGGAAATTTTTTTGATTTTCCCTTCTTTTCCACTTCTTTCCACAACTTCCAAACAGATTGTTTCGATATAGAGGTGGATAAGGTACTGCTTGCTTGAAAGGTAAAAATTGGGGTTAGGGCTTCAAAAGCTTTCCAAGAACGAGTGAAGTAAGCGTGAGAGAGAGAGAGAGGAAAAACATTGAACATTGAGATGAAATTGAGACACATCGGAAAGAACTGAAGAAATTCTAGAAGAAAGAGGGGGAGATAAAAAAATCGATTGAATGAACGCTATAACGGAGGAGGGCTAAAGACATCATCTTTTGGGTGATTTCAATGCTACAGGCCATGTATTCAAAATATATACTGGTAAATACTATATTTTGGTAATTTTTTTAAGATTAATTATTTATTGTGTGTACACATAGGAAGATTATTTATGTTAAAAAAAAAAAAAAACTAACTGGATCATTAAAGTCACGCGATTAGAATACATTTTCTTTTATAAAAATATGCTATTTCCAAAATTATAAAAGTTGTTTTAAAAAATAAAAAATAATTACTATACAGTCACCGATATTTCATCATCTTAATACATCTCATCAGATATTTTTCTTCTAAACTGTATAAATTATTTATTTTAACTCTCAAAGTATATCTAGAGTAAGCTCTATATATAACGTATGATTAAAACCCCACTCAACCTAGTATCATGAACGCATGTAGTAAATTCTTTAGATCTTTTTTTGAAATGAATCGTTAACATGAATGTTTGTTTGATCGACAAAAGTAAATTTCAAAAAAAACTTAAAAAGTTACTAAAAATATGAATCTATATAAATTTATTTTATCACAAAAACTCATATCAATAGTGTGAGGACCTAAAAAATTTTTGCGTTTTCAAATACTAATTCGGAATAATATGGCAGGACGTGTGTTCGTCTCAATTCTATATGTTACGGGACTTTTAGTGGCAAAACCCGAGATCGGAGATTTAATTTGGACACGCGTAGGTAATGAGATGTGTTTAGACCATTTGGGCACCCATTGGTTTGGTCAAAAAAATTAATTTGGGGAGGGGAGGGTGAGACATACATCTCCCATTTCACACATCTCTTTCTCTCTACACTTGAGGTCTCCCTTCTCTCTAAAAATTCCAATGATCTACCTAGCTATTTCTCAATCTCTTTGAGATATAGAGTGGCCTTGACGTGCTATATATATCCATATTCTAAGCTCAAAAGAAAAGATTTGAAGGTGGAGATTGAAAGCTAGGGTTTCTTGTTCTTCACCAAATCTTGCATTCCGAAGCTTTGAGGTAAGAATTTATAGCTTATGCTATGTGTTTATGACTTGTTTTAACCTCCATTTCATGTTTAGAACATTCTTTGTTGGTATGGTTTTTGGATTTGGAGTTGGAGAAAAACTGTCAAAATCACACAATTTTTGCAAATTTGTTTTGGCTTCCGGACAGGGACGATGGGGCGTCCGGGCGGTTGGCCTAGAGTTTCGAGCAGAAGCATTCCTTGGGATGTTTGGACGAGACAATAGGTGTCTGAACCTCTGACCGGACATGACGCGACATCTGGAGTATTTTGGTCCGAAACTTAATTTTTCCTTCCAAAACATGATTCCGGCACCGATTCATTCTAGCCTATTTAGTTCTTAGCATATGGCCATCTCCCTCACTTTACTTATGGGTTTACACTTTACCGTATGGGTTTATATGTGTTATGGATTAAAATATAGCAAGAGATGATTATCCTTTATGTGATGTTTCATCTTCTTATGGCCTTGGGTGTTTGGCTTATGGGCTATGTGTTGATGCTGTAGATCATGTTTATAAACTTCAATGCGTATTTAGCATATTGTAGCATCATGTTTATAAACTTTAGATCATCTTCTATGTGTTGATATTTCCGGAACGTTAAGAACTTGTGATAGACATTATGAACTTATTATAGAATCCTATGTGCTTTTGACACAGTAGAAATGAGTATTGAAGCTTAGTTTAAGATCACATGCCTATAATTGGACGATGTGACTTTATGGGCTATCCTCTGTCGAAAAATGTGTAAGGCATGACTTGTAGAGTTAAGCACCGTGTGGGTGGTGTTAGATACGACAATTATTTTAACTTCCTTGGGAGAGTGTGCTAGTAGGTAACATAGTCTTCATCGGGTGAATTGGTCAGAGGGAAAATTGACATAGGATAAGTTATGTGAGACTAGAATTGATTTAAATGGATTGTTAGATTGCGAGGATAGCACTATTTTTTGAATAGTAAGTTGTTTCATGACAAGAATCGGTGTTATGAATGAGGTACTCAATTTATAGATCTAGTCATAAAAATCCCTGAATGATTTTTTCTTCATATCTTACACAATAAAGAATGTGAGTTTCTGATGTAACTTTAACACATGTGAGAGTGTATTCGTCTGGAATTATTTAACACATGTTCAATCCTTAGAACTTGAGAATGAGCTGATGCAGATAGAGAAGCAGTAAGACATGATAGTAATTGACTATCTACGAGATTCCATATAGCACATACTCTGTATTAGAAATTAAATTTTCTTAAGAATCCCTAATTTCCAAAGTAGGAAACTGGATTGATCCATCAACATATCCATAGTAATTATTTGGTCGAATCACATCGGATAATTAGTGGAATCAAGCTTTAAAGTGACCAGAGAATGAAAATGGTGGGAAGCAGTGATTGTGAGGTAGGGTTACCAAATTTGAAGTTTTCATTGATCCTTTGTTCCAAGACACAATAGATTTTTTATCATGAGCAAGCAAATGAGAGAATTCATCAGAATTCGATCACGACTCTTGCCTTAGACACTCAGAATCAGATACCATTTTGGAATTTTAGTAAGCAAGATGAACTGATTTTTGTGTTCATCTATCTATGACGATGAAAACAAGAAAGGAGGAGTACCAAAAGAGTAGTAGCTTCGTATAATTTCGTCAGAGTCACAAGAAAACAAAACGAAATAAAAAAAGAAAAAGAAAATCCTTTCTTCCTAAAAGGTTTGGAAACAACGTTAGTTTCCTAATTAGTTTACAAAGTGACTGAAATTTGATAGAAAGAAGTAGGATCCTCTGATCCACTCTTCCCCTGTTACCCTATCCAAAATCACATCTCCACCAAACGATGGGTTTCTCTAGTTGTGGATTGTGATGATGTGGCAGAGAGGAATTTTGAGATAGGAGAGAACGGGGGGACGATGGAAACCACCACCTGAATAGTTTTGGGTCTACTCCAAATTAAGGGAATGGGGGACCTGCTGTGCACAAATGCACA
>JABCMJ010005402.1:0-18242 GCA_014822125.1 Arbutus unedo | reverse complement strand
TAGACCTGCAACTTCCCTTATTGAGGCAAATCATCACCTCAATGAGACTCAGAGGAACGCACTGATAAAGAGAGACATCAGCGACTAGTGGGACAACTAATATACTTAGCCCACACTCGACTAGATATTTTTTATGCAGTGGGCATTGTTAGTCAATACATGCATGATCCTCGTGCTTCACATTTGGATGCAGTCCATCGTATTTTGAGGTATCTCAAATCAGCTCCAGAAAAAGGGATCTTGTTTTCTAATCACGGTCACTTACGGTTGGAGGCATTCCTTGATGCCGACTGGATTGGTTCTGTGGATGATAGACATTCTACTTCTGGCTACTGTACTCTCCTTGGGGGAAATTTGATTACTTGGCGGAGTAAGAAGCAATTAGTGGTCGCCAGGTCTAGCGCAGAAGCTGAGTGTAGAGTTATGGCTCATGGCGTTTGTGAGATTCTGTGGCTCCAAACTTTATTACGTGATTTGGGAATATTTGATAATGATCTGATGAAACTCTACTGTGACAACAAAGCTGCCATCAACATTGCTCATAATCCTGTTCAACATAACAGAACGAAGCATATTGAGATTGACAGGCACTTTATTAAGGAAAAACTCAGTGATGGGTCAATATGTATGCCCTTTGTGAAATCTAAAGATTAGTTAGCTGACATCTTCACGAAATGGCTGGGCAACAAGACTTTCCATCCAATTGTGTTCAAGTTGGGTCAGATTAATATTTTCGCACCAACTTGAGGGGGAGTATTAGAAGTCTTATGTGATTAGGAATTCTAATTAGATTAGAATTAGGATATGTTTCCCCATGTAAAATAGAAGTAGAATTAGTTAGAGATCTAATTAAATTAAGATTTGTTTTACTTGTATAACTAGTATGCTTGATAAATAAAAATTTATTCTGAATTATTAATTTTAACATTTTGAAAAAAATTCCTCTGATGTCATCATCTGTTGGATGAACTTATCCTCGTGTTTCCTACGTATGTCATCCTGATGTTTTTGAGATCAGTGAGGCTTGTTCCTATTTTTACGCCTAGTGACAAATCTTGCTAACTAACGTGCTAAATTAATGCCCCTTCTGTTTTTCCAAATCAGTACAATAAGTTGTGTTATGGCTATGATCTTTGTGAAATATGTTGGAAAATCGAAAGGTCTCGAGGGTGTGAATGAAGTGGACACCGGAGAGTCTCTTGGCAATCGGAAGGTCTCTTCCGTTACATACCCAAGAGTCACCGTTAATACTTCATTATCCTCCTTCATTGCTAGCAACCCAAAGGCAATTCCGTTTTAGCATTCCAAAGGTCTTTCTTTGGTCTTTATATACCAATCAGGTTTTGGTTTGTGTACTACTACGAGATCACTCGAAATTCAGTATATCCTGAGTTTGTTCTTCAAGTAAGAGAGAGAGACAGACACAAAGAAATTCGTAGGCAGTCAGTAGATTTGTGTTTCTCCACCTGTGTAGTCGTTTTATCCTGAGAGATGATGTCGAATCAATCCTTAGACACCTACGGTGAGGCGGCGATTTAATCTTAAGAGAACTGTGTTAAACACAGAACTCAGTTTGGTAATATTGTATTTATTTTTGTATTTCAATTCTTGTATTGTATTGTAGTTTCAATTATGCAAGTTTTTGTTAGTTCGATGATTAACGAAATAGATGTATAATTTCTGAATTTTCATGTACTTTTCAAATCTGTCTCTATACATTTGTCGCAACAAAATCTGCATTACTTGCTTCCGTTCTGCCCTTTGGGATTGTCTTCATCCTGTTTGGACTCCTCACTCCTCAGTTCTGGATCTTCGGCAGTGTGCATCAAAGCTTGTATTGTCAAGGCATTAAACTGTGAAAATTGCTTGAATCGGTCATGGGTTTGCCTTTGATTATCTCTGTTGTTTCTAAGGATGGTTTTTGAGTCCAAAATGTGTTTATGGGGCTTTGGTCTCCTCTTGTTGCTTTCCTTTGGCTTCTCTCTCTTTGCCAACAAGGACGGGGTGAGGGTGGGAATCAAGGACGGAGACACATATATCCGAATTCTATTCGTTCCCTATTTTTTTTTTTTCAAACTAATTTTCGAATCCTATTCGATTCCCGAAAAAATCTCTAAATCCTCAATCCGTTTGGGGCGGGGAATAGGACGGAGGCAGACGAGCGGATGAAATTGCCATCCATAATTAAAAGGTTTATGCGCCAATAACGAACTCTAGGTTTCTAGATCATCGCATTCATAATCTCGGAATTTTGAACAAAATTAAAAGTTGTCATAGCAGCAAACACCAGAACGACTGAGCAACGAATTAAAATTCACTTTGATTCCTTTCAATTACTATCAAAACAACTCTGAAAGAGGTGAAAAAGATTAGAGAAAAAAATTCTTTCGGTTAATAGCCTAATTAGATTGTTTGGCGATGTTAGTCAATGTTGAGTGAGAGGAGCAGAGAAAGTGGAGGAAGGAAACGGAAAATTTTTAGTGTGACTGAGTGTATATTAAATTTTGATGCAACTTTAAATTAGCTAACAGAAAATATCTCTTTACGTCTCTTTTCTTTTCTTTTTTTTTTGGTTTGTTTTGTTTTTGAAGTATTATTTTCTTATTAGTCTTCAAAGTATTAAAGAAGTATCATTTAAGTCACCAATATTATACTTGTGCCCTAAAATTTTAAAAATACTCACATTTAACAAAAAAAATTGAATGAAGTTAATTACGAGGATGACATAAATACATATTTTAAACGTCGTGGACTATATATAGATTATTTTTATATTGAAAACCAAAATGACACTTTAATAATATTTAGAGATAAATAGTAAAATTAAGCCATTCGTAATCTGAAGTCAAATTGGTCAATGGATGGCTAGCTAGTTGTCAACTATAAGTAGATGTTCAAGCTAATAAACAATGTTTTAAGAGGAGGATGCTCCTAAATCCTAATGTTGCTGCCCGCATGCAATCCTTCACTAACGGTCCCCTTTTTACAAAGCTAGCGTTGTTTCTGACTCAAAATGCTATGCCAATCAAGGAATCGATTTCATGAGAATTGCAAACTTAATCATGGCCGTCTATTTCTACAATTAATGATTTAATTTGTGTTAAAAAGAAAGAATAGTATCTTTCTAAGAAGGCACTTTTAATAAATTTGAACACTTAAAAAAATATAGATTATAAAAGTTAGTCTTTACAATCTGCACATAAACTACAGATATGCCAATTTAATCATTTCGTTGCTTTTATTTATTATGTATTCTCTTGTTAACTTGCATTATAGGTGGACAAATTTCAGAATATTTAGCAACAAAAGAGGAGTTTTAATTACAACCCTCTTACCATAGATGTGAGTTTATAATATGCCAAAAAAACAAATTTGATATAGTGAGCTCTCAATTTCAATTATCATCATACTACAGGATTCAAATTAATGAACAAGCTTCTGTCTGAGGATTATGATAAATACAAACGGATTATCTTTCATTGCCTTATTAAAAGAATCAAGAGACTATTTATTTGACGGGGCTAATAGTGACATGATATGTATAACCTCATAAGATATATAATCTGATCAACTAAATGGAAATGAACCAACAATATTGTATTATATCTCACACTCTGTAAAATTATCTCTGATGGACATTTTATCTAGCTTGTAAAATCACCAGATATGAATATCCTTGGATACATAATCTAATCCAATACCGTCCGTTCAAATAAACTGGTCCTAATTTCACACAACATCCCTTGTGTAAAACAACGGATTCATTAAATCCTCAACTATAAAAAAAACGATAATCACATTATTTCTACTCTCCTTTTTATACTACCTTCTACCAATACCTGAAAAGAAAGGGCGAAAAAAAGAACAAGAAAGAACAAGAAACAAAAACGAGGAACTCTGATAAGATAAATATTCACATAACATGCTAAATTCCTGGTTCCCGTACTCGATCTCATCAACTTAAGAGTCCATAAACAGCATGAAAACATAAACAGCTCAAGCACAAGTAACACAATTAGCTGCATTAATCGTCTCTGCAAATCCTTGTACCAAGCTATACTCCGACAATGAGCGTGAATTGAGTGAGCAGCAGAACTTCAAGCAAATTCAGCTATGGCATCTTCTACTTACCACTACTCCGAAAGATGTCGCAAGACGCAGAAAAGTAAATGTAGGTTCAAGAATCCTTTGAAGTTATTTGACTTGCAGATTGTGGGCTTCGATTTGTTCTTAGAAAGTACGACAGAAGAAAATGTGGGATCACAACCGCCAATCCCAAGCAAAGCACTGCTAACAGCACAACCCACCAGGCATATTGGGGAATGAATAATAATAACTCATCACAAACTGCCACGGAAAAAAGTGCGCATTATGTAATTAGTGGAGGTGTCAACAAGAGAATAATACCCAATGTCTAGCAACAAGCGATGCCGAAAACAACACAACAATGGCTTAGGTAGGGATAATTATCGCTGTAGAAAACACAAATACACAGAATTATGAGATACAAACACATACTATCTGACTGAAGGTCATAGGAGACTTTAAAACCCTTAAAATCACCAACAACAGCCAAAAAATATCTGCAGATAGAAATTGTTACTCCACCTTTCACAACATGGCAAGAAATTTATCACGAGGGTCATGATTTTTGTCTAATCATGGGGATCCATGATTGATTACAAGTCAGGTTTGAGGCTGGCTACGGCATTATGGGGCTCCAGTCTGTAACTTTTGCTGCCATGCCAGAAAGTCTCTCTAAGCGTCAAGTCTTCGAAGTATATCTTTCCCGATTGAAGAAGCTGACCATGCTTCTATTTTTATAAGGTCGGCCAAAAGGGAAAAAAACAACATTCCCGCAAATTCAACTGCCTCTAGTGCTTTTATGTCCACTCAAATAGTCAAATCCGTCATCGTCTCTGTCACATGGACTTCAGGATGTTAATGGTTTGTTCTCTCACCAAATGTAGAGAACCAAATCTAAAGAATGTAATGAAATGTTCCGTAAAATATTTATTCCAACTCTAAATAATTTCATCGGCAGAATGAGAGTGCTTACAATGCCTTAAATTGGGTAATTAACTTGTAAAGTGTATGACAGTCACAGAGAAAATCGTGTCAGCCCTTGTTGTTGCAACCATCTTGTAGCCCATGGTCCATCAGCTGATGAAACATACGAGGCTACCTTTCATCACCAATCATTTATATGCACTATAATCAACCTTAGGGCACATGGCTATCGTTGCATAGCAAAATGACATCAAACTTTCTCAAGAAACTATACAACTTTCTTATATAGTCATGACCATATAGAATGTATATCCGACAGCCACAACAACAAAATCAGTGCATACAACATTGTTAATGTGTAGTTCATAACTATTACTCTAACTGAAAGCCAAAACACTCCAGGTTACCATGTATACAAACTCGTCTGAAGGACTAACAATTCCAGTGTTATCTTTGGCGTGTCAAATGGGTAAATGTGATTATATCAGGCCATCTAGGTCTTAAATATTCTAACATAGTGGAAGTTTAATTACACACTAATGTAGCATTCCATTATGTTACAAGCAATCATATGAATGATGTTTTTGTTTCTGGAAAGCATGATCTTGTCACCAAATTTCTTTTGAGATTTTTCAATGAAGCTTCTTATGGAAAACCATGCATAGGTACTGCTAAGTTAATATGCCTATGGACATCTAAATATCTCCACTAAAGATCCTAAATTCTTTCTTTACTTTCTCACATAAATACGCAAGTGTAAGAAGGTGCTTAGCAGGTTTTTACTCTTAGCATCCAGTACAACCTCCAGCACTCCTAATTAATTGCTTTATAAAAACAATTTTCACCAATTTTGAATTCAACTGACGAAATGAAGCCGCCGCAATATTAGATCACTAGCATCTTTCTTGCATTCATACGAAATTCCAAAAATATAAGACGAAGTCTCAAAAAAAAAAAAATACATACCTCATGCTAACAAACTCCAAATGACGCCACAGGGGAAAATGTATTCGAGAACAAAAATAGCTTCCTTACTAATACATCTGGAATGACATGGTCGTGATGGGGTAAAATAAGATGGAAAAGTACTAGGCTAATAGAACCAAAAAGATACAATTTATCGGTGAGGAAAGTGCTCGCCATCAATTTAGTTTCTGAAATGGCATGGAGAGAAGAAAAACTCAACCGACATAAAAGTTTATCTGGTGCCACAAGGACAATCATAGGTGGCTTGTTATCATCAAGAGGGAAATTCAAAGTTACCTATGTTAAAAATGACTTCTTTTCTCTCCTGTACATTTGGTATCGCGACAACCCCCTCAGGTTCCACAGTCACCAAGATGCACGTTCGACCCTAAACAGAGTTCTCAACTAAAATCATTCCACACTAAATGGTTAATGTTATGCAGAATAAGATGCTGTCAAACCTGGTCACTTGACAAGTCCAGATTATCAGTTTTGAAAATCAACTTTTCAGTATTGAGTAATTTTCTCTTCGAATTCTGCCCTAAGCTTGAATCACCTCCCGTAAGCAGTAGAGAAAATCTTGATGGTATCTATTGATCGACAGCAATAAGGTAAGTTCCACAATAAAAATATTGACAAGAAAAACAAGAAGAAAAATTTTGTTGTCCATACAGAAGCTGGATATGATATCTTTACTTCGTAAGATGTGTGTGATTTAAGCCCTTCCAGTTGGTAAAGCCGGAATCCCATTTGTAATGGCAGAGTTTCCTCCCACAGCTCCTCCCCAACATTCAAAATTTTTCTATCAATCCTGTCAAATTAGGCAAACAACTCTCCTTCATGTGTAAAGGAAATCATGTTAATAAAACAATGTCAATAAAATTCCAAAGAGCATACACAACAATCCTGGTATACTTACGTCTCCCCAAGACTGTATGGCAGGCCACTCAGAATGAAACTGAGAATGTTAATCGCAGTCAACAAATTGCGTATATGCGTAAGAGTCATTCTCACAGATGGCTATTTTCTGACTGGAACCTCAAAACTTCATAAGAGTAAATTGGGGTGGCTCCACCATGAATTGATGATTTGTCTTGGAAAAAGGTAATATATTGTACATAGCTCCTGGATAAACAAGAAAAGAACCAAAGCTTTAAACAGAAAGATACATGATTTCATCTATTTTCCTACATATTACAAGAAGATTGGTAGGGTTGACTAATCCCACATAAAGTAGCACAACAAAAACATACATTCACACAAGTAAAAAATCAAGCAAAGGAGTGAACCACCATTACTTATTCCTGCTGATATTGATTCTGCATATCCCAACAAAGCATCGATTGATTGTTGATGCTAATCTTATTTAGTCAATTGAACAATAAAGGGATGGTCTAATCAAAGTAAACACTAACCAAAAGTGAAGTGCTTGTCCAATCAAGTAAACACAAAGAAAAAGTGGAGTCCTTTTACATCTACATTGTGTCTCAGACAGTTCACTTGGCATGTCGTTTCAGGAAAGAGCTCGTGGGTTCGTAGTGAGCGCATTTAACCATGCTATATAATATTCACCAAGACTCTATGGTAGGCCACTCTGAATGAAACGGAGAACGTTAATCTGTTGAAAACAAGGTTTCTAGAAGCCCCAAAACTCTTTTAATTTAATTATTTATTAATTAGTGTTTTAAGCCAACAGGTGTTTGACTTTAAATGTAACAGTTAACACTACACACCCTTTCATTAAAAGACATTGAGTCTTTTATTGTGAAAGGACATGTCCTTTTGAAGGAACACCAAGAGTTTTATATAAAGAGAACTCTTGTAAATCTTACACCGCGTTCTTTTCACTTCTCTTCCGTTCTCTCATGTTCTTTCTCTCACCTTTGGCTCTATCTCTATGGTTATTATTTTCTATATACTTTGGGCATTTAAAACATACTTGGCATTTGTTTGCTGCAACTGTGAATTGTGGATCAGACCACTGTGAACATTCTGGGTTGTATCTTGGAGTTGTGTACAACCGACTGAACCTCATGAGGCTTTAGGATAGTGACTTGTCGTGCCTCTTCGAATCTCACAGGCTATTTTCTAAACCCTAATTTTTGTGTCATATGATTTTACTGTTTTGATTTGTTCAGATTTATTGCCTTGATTTTTGAGTCAAAATCAACGAAAATATTGTTTTAGGTTTCTGATTTAAATTGACACTTGTACTGATTTTTCTAACATTCTAAAGCCGCACGAAGAAAATAAATGTCAATTCAGGTGGTTTATTAATTTGAAGCGGGTCCGAAACAATTTGCTTGAAACTTTGACTAAGCCAGTAAATTCAAATGAGAATTAAATCTATTGGAATATAGATTCGTTTTTGAACCTTTTTCCTGTCAAGGCAGTGCAATTTTCCCTTTCCCCTTTTGTTTTCCCGAATCGGCACCAGTTAATTTACACAACGGAAATTATTTCCCTTATGGTTTTCTGCATCAGCAATCGGCATTTTTGTTTTAACTTTTCTGGAAAGCCAACACTTACATAAAGGCCCTATTCATTTAGTTTGACTCTTACTAGTATTCTATTATTCCTCTATTTAAAAAAATAAAAAAATAAAAAATCAATAAACAGTACTATTCTTCTACAATCAAGTGAACCATAACGGCACAAAAAAGCATTGGAAAAGTTTTCAAAAATGTCACTATAGAATTTTCCAAACATTACAAAGTACTTGCTCTTAGCATTGTTTCTGTTTTGAAACCTCCGAAATGGCACTATTGCATTTTTCCAAAAACAGTTACTACTATTTGTTGTTTAATCTAAAGTGATTTGCTCCTGAAGTGCCACCTTTCATGTTTTGGAAACGGCACAATTAACAGTGGGTTGCTATTCCTTTTGTTTGTTTCACTTTCCAGTTACTCTACTCGGCCATTGATATATATTTAATTGTTGGTGAATCAACTAACAATCTATTTTAAGATTTCAATATAAGTTAAGAGCATTTTCATTCACTTGCAATTTTAATTATTTTTTTTATTATTATCTGGTGTAAAGAGATTATTTTGTTCTCTTACTGTTTTAATTAATCAATAGCAACAAGTGTCTTATTTAGGCCATTGCATTTTAAATACATTGCCCAAGTGTTCAGTTCCCTCACGCTAGAAGAATACAAACTAAGGACAAATACTCATATTAAAAAAGGAGGGTGACGAGGGTCTAGTGGTGAATATGTTGACAGAACAAATGAGTCATACAGAACCTTATCTTAGGTATATCCTGAAATTAACATTTCTTGTGAGAATAGTGATTGGTGGTTAGACTTTGGTGCTAATACTCATGTTTGTTTTGATCGTCATTGTTTTAAAAATTATCAAGACCCATATGGGAGTAGTGTAACATTAGGAAATGGATCAATTGCACTGATACATGGGATTGGCAATGTAGACTTAAGAATGACATCTAGTAAAATCTTAATGTTAACAAATGTGCCACATGTACCTGAAGTGAGGAAAAATTTAATTAGTGGGTCTTGTTTAGTACAATTAGGTTACAAAGTTGTAATGGAGTCAAATAAAGTAGTATTGTCTAAAAATAATATATTTATTGGCAAAAATTATGTTAGTGATGGCTTATTCAAATTGAATGTGGATAATTCTGATAGTTATCCCAAGTTTACAATGTTGAATCCTCTCTTATTTGGCACGATTGTCCTGGACATGTAAACTTAAGAAAAATGAAAAGAATGATGGATCTCAAACTGTTGCCTAAAATTGCAATAGATATACAACGTAAGTGTGAAATATGTGTGCAAGCAAAACAAACTAAGAGACTAGATTGGATAGTTGAACGTAAGAACACCCAACTTCTAGACCTTGTACATAGCGATGTTTGCGACTCAGGTAGACCACCTACTAGAGCCGGCAGTAAGTACTTTGTGACTTTTATAGATGATTGTTCTAGATACTGCTATATACACTTGATTAAGACTAAGGATGAGGTAAAAGATAAGTTTAAAATCTTCAAAACTGAAGTAGAAAATCAATTAGAAAGAAAAATCAAGAGACTTAGACCTGATAGAGGTGGTGAATACACAGTTGTCCTGAAAACCTTTTGTGAAGAACATGGAATCATACATGAAGTCACACCGCCCTATTCTCCTCAATCCAACGGAATGGCAAAACAGAAAAATAGAACTTTATTAGATATGACTAATGCTTTGTTATTAAACTCTGAGTTACCTAAAATCTTATGGGGGGAAGCTGTGTTGACAGCCTGTTTCATACTAAACCGAGTGTCGGTAAGAGATTGCGATAAAACACGCGATAAAACACCATATGAAGTTTGGAAAAGAAGAGCACCTAATTTAGAAATCTTGAAAGTGTGGGGTGCCTTGCTAAAGTAATTATTCCATATCGTAAAAGGAGAAAAATGGGTCCGAAAACTATTGATACAGTATATCTAGGTTATGCTCAAAATAGCAGTGCCTATAGGTTTTTAGTTGTTAAATCTAAGGTTAGCAATATTTCCCATAATACTATTATGGAATCTCAAAATGCAACATTTTTTGAGGATATTTTTCCTTATAATAGTAGAATTTCTAGCCTTTACTAGTCATACGTCATCTTTTAGTTCTGTCCTGTTATTAGTGAACTCGAACATTTAGAAATAAAACCCTAAAGGAGTAAGAGGATACGATTCGAGAAAAGTTTTGAAGACGAATTATTTACCTTTTTAACAGAAGGTGAACCTAGTACTTATAGCGAAGCAATGTCATCTTCGGATGCCACATTTTGGAAAGAAGCAATCAATAGTGAAATTGAGTCTATACTTCAAAATAATACTTGGGAATTAACAAATCTTCCTCCAGGGAATAAGGCCATTGGTTGTAAGTGGATATTTAGAAAGAAGCTAAAATTGGATGGTAGCATTGACAAGTATAAATCTAGGTTGGTGGCCAAAGGGTTTACTCAAAAGAAGGGAAGACTATTTTGACACATATTCAACAGTATCTAGAATTACAACCGTTAAGACTTTAGTTGCTTTAGCTTCTATATACGAGTTAGTTATTCATCAAATGGATGTTAAAACTACTTTTCTTAATGGTGATTTAGAAGAAGAAATATACATGGAACAACCCGAAGGTTTTGTTGTAAAGGGTCAAGAGTACAAAGTGTGTAGATTAGTTAAGTCTTTGTATGGTCTTAAACAAGCACCTAAGTAATGGCAAAAAAAGTTCAACGAAGTTAATCTTGCATATGGTTTTAGTATTAATGAAAATGATAAATGTGTGTACTATAAAGGCGATGAGAAGAAATGTGGATGATATTTCATTAATTGGGACTAATTTGAGAGTTGTGGAGAAAGTCAAAATCTAATTGTGTACAAGTTCTGACATGAAAAACTTGGGTGAGGCTTACATCATATTGGGAATTGGAAAGAACACCTTGTGGTAGATCAATTTGAAAATTTTAGACAAGATGCGTAAGAAGTTCAACTACTATGACCTTAAACCGGTATCAACACCATATGATCCTAGTTTTAACTTGACCAAAAATACAAGTGAACCTGTGCCTCAACTCAGATATTCTCAAATTATCGGATCACTACTCTACATAGCGAATAAATAGGCTTGATATCTCCTATATTATTGGTAGACTTAGTAGATAAACTCACAATCCAAGTAATGAACATTGGACTGCTTTAGAAAGAAAGTGCAAATACTTAAGAGGAACTTTAAATTGCTATCGTGGTTTTCCTAGTGTTATGGAAAGGTTATAGTGATGCAAATTGGATAATAGACAGTTTAGATGTGAAATCTACTTCTAGTTATATATTTATGTTAGGTGGTGCAGCAATATCATGAGATTCAAAGAAACAAACTATTATATCTAGAAGTACTATGAAATCTGAACTAATAGCTCTAGATACAACATGTGCTGAAGTTGAATGGTTAAAGAATCTATTTCATGATGTTCCTTTAATACCACATCTTGTGTTAGCTATATCAACATTGTGATAGTAGAGTTGTAATTGATTTGATAAGACAGACACATACCAATAAGAAGATGAACCGACATATTCAAGACCGGTACAAATCTGTCAGAAGTTTGATAAACAAAAATATTATTTCATTGAGTTTTGTGAGATCTAAAAAGAATATTGTTCATCAGTTGACCAAGGGTCTATCTAGGAGTGTAGTCCTAGAATTGTCGAGGGTGATGGGCTTAAGCATACTGGGAGTCATCTAGGGAGGTAGCCCATCTTCTGTGATTGGAGATCCCATGAAGGAAGCTCAATGGGTTAAAACAATCCATATTGCATGACTCATTTCCAGCACTACTCTCAAGGATACGTGAGATTTTAAGAAATTTTTCCTGTTCATCCCTAAGGTATCTGTGCTGATGAGTAGTGACGATGAGGAAGGGCTTAACCCTGAATGAAACCAAAGTGACCATTTTCTCGCAGGATATATATTCGTCACTTACCCTTGGAGGTTTCACCTAAGTGAGAGCATCGTGAGGCTGCGACTGTGGAAATTAGGCCGTTCCCTAAAACTCTCATGAGAATCAAGATTAGTGCACATGATCATTAATAGTGCCAACCTGCGCCTTAAGTTATGTTTCAGTACCATATGTGCGATAGTTGACTTCTGAATAAAGGGTTCTAGTTCAAGACCTGGTTCACTGAGTTCTCTCTGATGAAAACTATTGTCACTAAGTGTAGTGTTCAAGTCCGGAAGACTCCTACACCTATTATATGGTAAACAAATGCCCAATATTTTCTATTGCAGTAATACATAGACGATTATTAATTTGTTTGACTTTACATAGTTTTGGTTCTTGCAGGGGATTGTTGGAAACAAGGTCCAAAACTCTTTTAATTTAAATATTTATTAATTAGTGTTTTAAGCCAATAGGTGTTTGATTTTAAATGCAACACTGCACACCCTTTCATTAAAAGACATTGAGTCTTCTATTTTGAAAGGACACGTCCTTTCGAAGGGACACCAAGAGTTCTATATAAAGAGAACTCTTGTAAATCTCACATTACGTTCTTTTCTCTTCTCTTCGGTTCACTCACAATCTTTCTCTCACATTTGGCTCTATTTTTATCGTTATTATTTGTATATACTATGGGCATTCAAAACATACTTCGCATTTGTCTGCTGCAACTGTGAATTGTGGATTAGACCGCTGTGAGCATTCTAGGTTGTATCTTGGAGTTGTGTGCGACCAACTAAACCTTCACAGAGGGAGGCGCATGCAGCTTTAGGACAGCGACTTGTCGTGCCTCTTCGAATCTCACAGACTATTTTCTAACCCCTAATTTTTGTGTCATATGATTTTACTATTTTGATTTGTTCAGATTTATCACCTTGACCGTCAAGTCAAAATCAACAAAAATATTGTTTTAGGTTCCTGATTTAAATTGATACTTGTACTAATTTTTCTAACATAATCGCAATCAATAAATTGCGTATATACCCCAGAATCATTCTCGGAGATGCTTATTTTTTTACTTTGACTGGACTCCCCCATGAATTTATTATATGTCTTGGAACAGGGTAATATATTGTGTATAGCTCCTGGATACACAAGAGAACCACAGCTTTAAATAGAAAGGCAGATGATTTCATCTATTTCCATACATATTACAATAAGATTGGTATGTACAAACATGTAACTGATGCAAGGGTTGACTAATCACGCATAAACTAGCACAAACATTCACACAAGTAAAAAGTGAAGCAAAGGAGGGAACCATTCCTTATTCCTGCTGATATTTATTCCGTATATCCCAACAAAGCATCGGTTGATTGTAGATAGTATGTAATCCTAAGTCAATTGAACAATAAAGGGACTGTCCAATCAAAGTAAACACTTACAAAAGTTAAGTGCCTGTCAAGTAAACAATAAGCGAAAGTGGAGTCTTGATACACCTACATTGTGTCTCAAACACAGTTTAATTGGCATGTCATTTGGGAACGAGCTTGTGGGTTTGTAGTGACCGAATTTAGCTATAAACCATGCTATAATATAAATAACAAACTAATTCAGCAGACCTGCCCCATTTAATTGCCGAGACAAGTAAACTACACGTTTAGGACTTCTATATTCTCTAGGGGTGAAATTGGTTTAGTTGGTTGGGATTTTGGGGTACATTGGACCGAACAGATTATTTCGAGGTGAATATGTAGAACACCGATCCCGACCAAATTAATCAGTGGACAAAAATCGGTTCGGGGTGGTTCGGTCTGGTTGGGAATTTTGAATTTTTCGATTTTGAATGGGCTGCATCATTTGAATAAAAAATTTGGGCCGCATGCAAGGGAAAAAAAGAATAACAAATTATATTGCATGTACATAAATCAATCTTACAATTAAATGGGCTGAAATCCAAAAGCTCCTCTATCTTGGGCCACCAAATGATATTGATCTAAACCACTACAACACTAGCAACAATTCGGTCCAATTCGGCTTGGATTTTAAAGCATTTCAGATCAGCCAGGCAGGGTCAGGTGGAATTTAAGGTAACTGAGAAAGATCTGAAAATCCCAAATGTTTTGGTGCAAAAAATCGAGACCAACCGAAACTATGCTCAAACTGACCAAACCCCGTAACTTTCAGTTGGTTCGGTTTGGTCAGTAATACTTTCACCCCTAGTGTTCTCTAATCTACAACCTCCAATCCTATTATTGACTCTAAAATCTGTTAAGCATAGCCTATTGGGTATATATTATGCACCATTTCAATACAGGTGCAAAACATTTTTAGCACATAGTTAAACCCTACTAAAGTAAAAAAGGAGAATAGTATCCACGAAACTCCAATAGATTGTACCAATGAAGGCCAGATATGCCATTTTATCATGAACCTATAGATTAATATGCACTTTATATCATTATCTCCAAAATGCCTTAATTCGGCCTACCATTGCCCTCATCCACTGTTTACTAAAACAATTTTATGAGAAAGTGCATACATATATATATGTGTATACACTCGCGTGCGCGCACACACACACACACATAGTGTCTGAAAGTAGGATTTATCTGCTCTAATTTTTTATGATATCCATTGCCAACAAACCAGTGACTATACCAAGTTAATGCTCAGTGGTCTAGTTAAACAATCACATTACAATGATATGTTAAAAATACTAATATATTATATAAATTTTGAATAAAATAAATCATAACAAATAGTCTATTTTTCCCTCTTTGACTCTATATATCAAAAATTTCCATTTTGTTTCACTTTACCAAAGGCATCAATGTTCCAAAACTGCTAACCACAGGGGAAGCAGCAGCTAAAATTCCTGCATCATAGGATAGCATGAGTATGACTCTAGGTTTAAGAAACTCCAAGTTAAAGGAAACAATCAATCCATAATTCCTAATTGCTACTTGATCATTCAGTATCCCCAAAAGCCAGAAAGCTCATAGAATCAATAAATAACCGTCCATCAGGGGCATATCAACAAAAGTCTTTACAATGAAATTCAAGGTTTGGAACCCCAGTAGTAGAATGGAATCCATTTATCGGGCTGACTTTCGTACCAACATGAATAGTTTAACTCATCACTACCTCGTAAGGGCATTGAGACTTGTTTTTGCTTTTATTGCTATATACTTTTTCTAACGCTGGGCATCTAAAACCAAGTGCGGGTAACAAATATGGTGATTTGGGCTTTTCGGATTTATCAGTGGAGATTTACTCTCTCAAAAACTGACGGGATGGAAAGATAAAAACATAAGAATTTGGAGAGAACAAGAAGATCATTGCCATAATACATCAAAATATACTCAACAACACTGCAAGTAATACAGTGTGCGTGTGCCTGTGACAGAGAGAGAGCAGGAGGAGGAGGGGGGGAGGGAAGGGGGGTTGGTTTGAAGAGAGACTGGTGGAAAGAAACTCGTTGAGCTATTGAACAGTACTCCCAATGACAGCTTTTCAGATTCCAGGCAGTAAGAACTAAAATGTACCGTCCTCCCAATCCTGGTGATACAAAAGTAAAGGTGGAAATGTTCCTGTAAGGGAAATTTATATATGGTTCACCCTTGGTTCGTACTGGGTCATCCGAAAACGGGTTCAAAAGTTTCAAACCGAAACTGCCATCACCTTGATTGTTTTTTCCACTGTCATAGAAAAAATTACTTGTACATCTGATACACCAAATCGTTTTAAAATATCTACTCTGTTCCAAACTATTTTTTTTAAGAACATTCTGCTCCAAAACTGAAGTTATTTTAACCTTTTCTGTTCTACTTTCCCTCCCTTATTTCCCGGACGCTTGTATGAGAGATTTCAACAAGGACACTTTTGATTATCTAATTATCATTAAAAATAAATAAAGGTAATAATGAGGATAAATGGGTCATATAGGTCTATGAGTTAGTAGACAAGATTGTATATAGGATAAAATGAGTTGTACCATTCTTGATTTGGGTACAATTAATGATGGAAGAAAGGATGCAGGCTTGTTTTTTAACTGGTAACTGAAGGTGAAATAATCACAAATGGTTAGACTAAGAAATAACAATCCCCAGGTGGTATGGGGAACTAAATGACCTCTTAATCCCTTCTTGTCCCTTCAAATCAAGCTCAAACACGTTGCTACTTAGCTGATGGTGTATAGAGGATTCAAGTTACTCGAGAGCAGCTCGTGTCGTGTTCCTGCTCATTTAAAGCTCCCTAAAGATCGACTCACCTCTTAAACAAACTAAGTGACCCTATATTCTTGCAACTCATAAATTGTCAAACTAAATTTCAACAATTAACTGCTCAGCTTGTTCAGTTTATTTACTGGTCCTACTCATAGTTGAAATTCTGAATTCATCTGTGATCACCATCAGCTAAGAATGAGGACAAAAAAGAACCCAATACTATTGTGGGCCTTCTTCTTGTGCTGAAATTAGAGCCTAGTTCACATTTCATTATGCACAAACATATAAGCATGTGCAATAACTAGGTAAATTAATTAGTCTAACAGTCCTCATTTTTGGTTTACCTAGTCACTTTTCTTTTCAATCCTCCAGCAATACTAGCCATTTTGTCGTACTTGCATTAAAAAATCAGTTCTTCATTTTCCTTCGTTTCTCCTTTTTTCATTAGTCATACTGGTTTGGTTATGAGTTCTTCAAATTATCCTTTAAATTTACATAGAACTGGATTGGTTACTCAAAAAGATTATGATCATGTCTCCATTGGAAATTTCTAATTAACAACCCAAAAATGAGAACAAGAGCCCTTGAGAAATGCTTTGGAAAAAAACGTATCCAAGCTGCAAACAAAAAAAGCACAAAATATATTGCCTTCAACTTAACATGATATAGGTTTAATAGCAAATCCATCAAATCAGGGCTCTTTGCACAGCAAAATTGCAAGAAGATGGGATTTACATTCGAAATCGCGAGAAAAGAGAATTCAAACTCTAATTTTCACAATCCAAAGCAAACCCACGAAGAAAAGAGAATCCACACCTGTTATATGTAGTAATACGGAAGAACCTGAGAGCGTCAACGGGGAGATGGGACAGGAGAGAGAGCGTCGTCCAGAGAAGAGAGAGAGCGGCGAACGGGAGAGAAACGAATCTTCACAGAGAGAGAAAGGGCATGTGCAGCAGAGCTTTGCTTCTTTTTCAGTTTGTTTCCCGGTCCTACGGACAGTTGAAATTCTGAATTCATCGGTGACCACCATCCATTAATCCATTAATAATGATGAAGGGAAGGTAAAATGGAGTAATCCAAAACGATTGTGGGCCTTCGTCTTTGGGCTGAAATTAGAAGCCCAAGTTCACAATTCTGCATGCACAAAAATGTAAGTTTATTTGAGTTTTGCAAAGTTATCCAAACATCCATTAAAATGGGAAGCAGAGCTTTGCTTCTT
This sequence comes from Arbutus unedo, assembly GCA_014822125.1. Lineage (NCBI taxonomy): Eukaryota > Viridiplantae > Streptophyta > Magnoliopsida > Ericales > Ericaceae > Arbutus > Arbutus unedo. The sequence goes on along the minus strand of JABCMJ010005402.1, from coordinate 387 downwards.
CTCAGAGCATCAGCTTCAACAACACCCAAGACGGACCTCAATTTCCAAAGCCGATTTTTCTCGAAACCGCTTAATTCACAGAACAGGGTCCAAAGCTACTCGGTTCGATCTGGTCTTCAGCCCCCCGACTTGCCTCGATTGGCCGAAAGCGCTCGCATCTCTCTCACCCCAGATGAAGTATGGAAATACACCCATTTTCATATTGCATACAATTAGATGTCTTCATAGTATCTGAATATATACGTTTGTATACAGACAAAGTTTGCGTATCTTTCTTCACAAATCGGTCAGTTTCGTTTTTATTCATTGTATTTGTTTTTTTAGGTTGAAGAATTTGCTCCAAAAATCCAAAAAGTGGTAGATTGGTACTCTCTCTCTCTCTCTCTC